>JAOSBL010000004.1:16692736-16702946 GCA_027568915.1 Erythroxylum roraimae | reverse complement strand
GAAAACAAACATTGGACCACTTCACTTTTGGTATCTTCATTTGGTTGCTTGTTCCCTTATGTGAAAAAATATCTTAGGTGGCTGTTTATTGATTTTAGAATGCTTAGACGGAGTGCTAAGTGGATTAACCAGTATGTAGCTAAGTTTTTTAGAACTGAAATTACCAGCTGGAGTCTTTCTTAATAAGCCAGGAATTTATTGCACTAATGGTTAATGCTCTTATTGATAGAGTCTATTAATGGTAAGCAATCTACTACATTGATTTTCTTTTATGGGATAAGAACTCTTAAATATTTGATAGGCAATCTAACTTGATTAATTCTCGTACTTATGGACCTTATAGCTACGTCTAGATCAACATTAGCTGCTAAGTAGAACGAGAACTTTGCAGGGTTACAAGTTAACCTTAAGACTAATTTGAAGCTCTCTAATGTTTCCAATAGCAAGTTAATAGATAGTTGGTTAACTCTACAAAGTAATATGATATCATCAGAAATTCTAAGTGTAATAATTTAATTCCCTTAAACTTGTAATGATGCTTAAACTATGGATTCTTAGAAATGTTCCTTCCTATCTTACAAGATAACACCTTCATTTCGAGGATAGATAGATAGGGGAAAAGTGGATCCCCTTGTCTGAGTCCCTTGGCAGTCTTGAAATGCATTATTGGTTCTCCATTCATTAAGATTGCATATGAAGGGGTAAAGATGCACTCCTTGATCCATTCCCTAAATTTAATTGAAAAGATTGTAGCTTGAAGTATTTTGATGATGAAGCTCTAGCTGATTGAATATTAAGCTTTACCTTGGTCACTTTTCAAGGTATAACTCTTAATAGACTTATTAAATTTATACAATTTAATTAGCTACTAACAAAACATAATGTTATTCCCAATGTTTCTTCCCTTTATAAAGGCATCCTGGGCTAGATCAACTATTTTTCTTGGATAATTCCTCATCCTATTAACCATAATTATAGAGAAGTAAAATGCATTACAGTAGGAAATAGTTTTGAATTCTATTAAGTTACTTGCTCTGCTTTCCTTTGGTATTAAGTTGATATATTCCTTATTCCACTTCTTTAAGATTTTTTTCTCTAAAATAATTCCAATACTACTCTAGTAATGTTGTCTCTAGTGTTATCCCATATTTTTTGGAAGAATCTACCATTAAACCCATCAGGGCTCGAGGCCTTGTTTGGGTGAATGGTTAATAAGGTAGATTTTATTTCTTATCTTGTGACATTTTTGATCATTTCTTGTTTGTCTTATTCTGAGATGGATTTTATTACACCCAAGGTAGCTTCAAGCACTTCTTGGATAGTTTACTCAGTATTAAATTGCTTATTAAAAAATTCATAAGCAAACTTCATTTTTTCCTATTTTGTAACACTATTCCTTTATTCATCTGTTAGGTAAATGATTTGATTCTTGTTCCTTCTAGGTTGAATGGTGTTAAAATAGTACTTTATGCATCTCTCTCCATCTTTAAGCCAATCCATTATGGATTTCTACCTCAACTACAAATTAATGCTTCTAGGGAGTCATTGTATCAAGTAATTAGGTATTCTTCCTTATTTCTTAGTATTTATTTCTTATTTTTGACATATTATCAATTCACTCAAAGCAATCTGGTTCTCCTTCATCAATGGGTCATTGTTCCTACCAATCAGTTTTTTTAGGTTGGTCCATATACCCTTTAGTTTCTAAAGACAACAATAGCTTTGGGAACCTTGCATATTGGAATTCATGCCTTTTTGTACAACTTCCATGAAGTTTGGGTTTAATAGGGAATTGAAGAATCTAAAAGGAGCCTTCCTCTTCATTTCCCTATTAGGGAATTCAATTAGTATAGGGCTATGATCTGAGGTGACATGCTCTCCAAAGGTAGCTAAGCGAAGAGGAAATTGTTGTAATCATTTTGCATTCACTAGGAACCTATCTAGTGTTTTAATTAAGAACCATTCGCCTACCTGTTTGTTGCTTTAGGTAAACATGTTACCTTGCTTTTTAGGCCTATTAAGGTAGTTGTATTTATAACACTTTGAAATTCCTTGCAATTCTGGATTGACCATTTCTTCCCTCCTAGGGCCTTATTCGAGTTTAGGATGCAGTTGAAGTCACTTACTATGGACGGAGGATATTTTGTTGTCCTATTAATACTTCTTATTTCCTCCTGTAATTATTATTTTTGGAATCCACAGTTAGATTCATACACCATTGAAATAACCACTAGTACTGTTGAATTAATCACTAACATTTCACAGTGAATCATTTTCTTAGTGTAAAACCACTTGATTAGTTCTAGCTTGGAAGGATTGAAACTAATAATAACTCTGCCATTGATACGTTTATTATGATTAGTCAAAACAATCTAATCTTTTGCTAGGAACCAAAGGCATCTACCGATTTACTCCCTTTTGATTTTGGTTTCTACAAAACCAAAAAAATATGGCCTTTTAAGATTTATATAATCCTTAATGGCTAGTTGTTTATTCAGGCCATTAAGTCTTCTCACATTCCAATATAAAGCTAGCATTATTTCTTACTTTTACCAAGTTTTTTCTCTTATATTTCTTCCTTATCTTTGTGAGATTACTTCCTATAGGCTTAACTTTGCACCAAAAATCTCCTTTTTCCTAAAAAGGAGTATTAACATTTGCATCCTCATGTATGACTTGCTCATCCCCTTCCATCATTACCTCTTTCCTTTTACCTATAGGAATAAAACTTGTATCCTTCTCTTTCTTTGGTATTTCTCCATTGGGATGCCTCCACATCTATTTTAGTACTTCCCTTCGTTCCATTGTCATTAATTGGTAGAATGTCTTCTATGAATTCTGTAGGCTTCCATATGTATGTTCTTTAGCTTTAGGCCTCCATATATAAGTTACCTTAATAAAATTTGCCTCAAGACTTCTATCCTTTTTCAGTTTCATTATTTTTAGAGAATCAGATAACTTCATACTCATATTAACATCTACATACACTCTTGCATCATTAATTCTCTTCACAATAACAATATTTTCATCCATTCCTAAAGGCTTACCTAGTTTACTCGCCATGTAGCTCATATCTTTTTCTGACCAGGACTTCAATGGAACTTTGTCGAAGTTTACCCATAAGGGAACTATCTCTAGTATGCTTATTTCAAGTTTGATGTTTGGATGTCATCTCTTAACAAATATTGGATGTCCTTAAATGTGTCAAGGACCTACATCTATAACTTTCTAACCTTTCTCCTTCAAGGAGAACTTAAACATGAAAAGTTCTTCCCTATTCACAATCAAACACTTGAGTCCTGTATTTTTCCAAGCTGTATTGACCCATCTTACAGTACTAGGTAGGCTAGTCTTCTTTCTAGGAAGTATCCCACCAAAGACTAGCTCCTCTTCTTTCAACTGGAAAAAACTTAGGTTACCAAAGGTGTTAGAGTCACCAACAATGGAGCTTCATGTAACCTTTCATGAGGGAATGGATGGTTTGGGAGTTCACTTAGATCTAGGAATGGGTGGAAAACTAATAAGAAAGTTGGGGGTGGGGGGGGATTTCTTGATTGAGTGTTCATGGTTGCTAGTAAGGAAAAAGCTTAACTAGAAGTCTATTATAAAAGGAAAGGTAGTGGTTAAGGTTTGGTTGTTTATGTCTGGGTGTAAGGTAGTGATAGGAAGGAGCTTCTCTCTCTACATGGTTCTTTCCTATTTAAGCAATAGGAGAAATAAAATCATTTTAGCATCTTATCTTTATTGAAAATGTTATCTCTATCAAAAATTAAAATTACATTTTCTTCTCTCCAAAAGACAAAAACCTAATTGATAGAAACTAATGATTAGTCATCGTCATTTGACTGCTTTTGTAGATAAGTTTCACAAAAGAAATCATGTCTCCTCAATCTAAATAATCAGTGGGGAAACCCATAGTTTAAGATGAGTGTTAAAGTCATTTAGGCTAATTTGATTCAATATATGTTCCCTTTCTTCTTTTACATTTTTCTTAATTTGATTACTGTACTGACAAGTTGTTCCCACTATTTTAAAGGCATTTATTAAGGAACAATTTTTAGAAATTTCATATGTCAAAAATTATAGAAGTGATTTCTAGTAAACATAGAGTGTAAGGATCCTATCTTATTGTTATGTCTCTTATGTATTTATGTCTTTATATTGGTTTCTATTTTTTAAAGTGCATATACTTTCCAATTTTTTATTTATCTTTACTTGACTTTGACTTTCCATCATAGGAAACTTCATTAGCATATTTGAAATGTTGAATGCTTATGTTTTTAAAATTTTAAGTTTATGAATAGTTTAGCATATGTGAGAGATTTGTAACTACCTCGCTAAGGATGGCAACTTTGTCCTAACTTGATCGTACCTGACCTATTGAGTATAGGCCAGGCTTGGATTGACAGAGATCTAAACTAATTTCAAACCTAAAGATGGCTAAAACCCAACACAACATCCCATACTACTACCCGAAAATGACATCAGTTTGGTTTAATTGTCCAATACACTATCGTTTTGGTTTATAGGTCTAAAAAGACTCAACATCAAAATGATGTTATTTTGAGATGGCACGAGAGGGCTTAGATTGCCCATCCTGGGCCTGACCAGGATTTAGATTAGGCCCAAGCCACGCATAATGGGCATTAGATTAGGTTAAGCTAGTAGTGGACTCAACCTAACCTGACCTATTGTCATCTTTCTAGTAAAGATAAGGCAATAATAGAAAAAGAAATTCAAAAACTCCTTGTTTTCTATAAATGAATGAAAGATTCAAAGCTTTAATCTTTAAACCTTTTTTATAAAGTCTTACACCAAAAAAATTTAAATTTGTTTGGGCTTTTCATTATTAATCATTCATTTTTGTATTTACATTATCCCAAAAAGGATGGGTTAGGGTTATAATATCTTAAAATTAAAGAACAAGATCCAAATCAATAAATTCAAATCTCAAAAGTTAGAAAAAGAAATTAGGGAAAAGGGCCAAGCCTATTTTTGGACTCATTTGTTTATGATGATTTCTTTAAGTTTGTTATTTTAATTATTCTTTTATTTTAGGATTAGAATAAAGAAAATAATATTTTTTGGTAGGTTTATGCTTAGTACAAAACTTATTTGGGCCTTGACTTGAATAAGGTCAAATTTAAGTGGTGATTTTTAAAATTAATTAGTATATGTGTTTGTGAATACATTTAGCCTACAAAACCAAACTTTAAAATCAATTTAATAATTAGTCATTATTTGTTTTCTTTCCTTATCAATACTTTGATTTTATGATCGACTGACCCATTAAGGGATAGAGAGAGAAAGAGAGACCATATAAGAAATAAAATTAATGAAATGTTGATAATAAAATTAAATAATAGGCTTACATTGCATCCTTTCTTATTTTACAAGATGACCAATTCCCTTTTTATTAAAATAAGGAGGGTCCGGTCTTAGAGTCTAAGTTAATTGTATGCATATTTTAGATAATTAACAAGCCTAAATCTAACTCCTATTAGATCATAATTTGAGATCATTTAAGCTAAAAATTGAACCCAGATTACCTAACATTGGACTAGACCTAATAGGTTAGCCAATTATAAGATTTTAAGGATGAAGACTATAAAGTAATTGATTCCTCCAACTAAAAAACTTGGTTAAATCCAAAAAATTCAACTTAAACCAAGTTTTCAAAAGCTCATTTTATTTTGTAATCAAACAGCTAATCAATATGCTTTAGACCCCTTTTCAATTCTAAACACCTCCTTTATTTAGGTATTTTATTTTATTTTAAACTGTAAGCCTCTCTATTCTAATCGCCTCTTTCATGATCTTTTCTATAGGTAGAACTACTGTGAGCGGTCTCAACTTTGATCGTTATTTCTTTCTTCATCTTGTAAAGGGGAGCACAACCCTTTTTTTGCTCCCTTTATTGATGATAGATCAAGGGCCCTCCTTCCGACGTTTCAGTGACTCATAGGGCTTCCCTCAGCTCAAACGTTTTGGTTCTTGAGAATGATCGCCACCTCTCCCAAGATCATAATGATTTTCCCTGCCCGATGGGTGCATATCCATCCCTGAATATCGTCGGTATTTTATTTTTATTATCGACTTTAGGCATCTCCTTAAATTTTTTATTTTCACTTTCATTTAGATATTTTTGTTATATTTTAAATCCTAAAAATTATTATGAGAGTTTTATTTTCCATTTTTAAACCTTATAAATAACTTTAAGAAATTGTATTTTTCATTTTAAGCCCTATGTCAACCATAACCGCCTAAGCAATCAATTATATGTTTTGTTATTTAACTTTTAATTCATACATGTTGCATTCCCAAAATTGCAAACTATGTTAAAGACCTAGTTAACCACTTATACGGGTAGAATATGATACCTGATACCTTTTATATTTTACATCATAGAACTCTCTTTTAGTAAGAAATTTATTTTCTTTCCTTAAGTTTTTATCTACATTTCTTTAATAAGATAGGATGATGGATCCATTATCTTTTTTTTTTACCACCTTTAATTTTTAATTGAATATATTTTGAATTAGTCATAGTGTATCAGTAACAGGCCTCCATGATAACGAAGCAATACATCAAGAAAAGGAAAAGAGAAAATTGGTGGGAAATTAAAAGACAAAAGGAGGAGGATAATTAGTCAAAAAGGCAAAGCATGATGGATCTAGAATTAAGCTCTTTAAAGAAAAGAAATAGCATCTCTCTCATTTTCATAATAATAAAGAGAAAATTGAAACTTCCTATTTTTAGTTATTTTTTGTCTAGTTGCGAAAAATCATGTTAATAATAGTGAAAACATTTTTACAAGTGTAAACAAATAAAGATTGATTCATAATTAACATTTCTTAATAATATTTTAAATTTTTTACTATTTTAAAATATTATAAAAGTCAATCAATAAATAAACTTGATTTTTATCTTTCTTAGCAATTATAGATTGATATATTTTTTTCAATAATAAATTTTGGTTATATTTCTTTTTCAATTAGAGACATAAATTTAAATATTATGTTAAAAGTATAATAATTAACATTATTCAACATTTTAATCCTTAATGGCATCCAAGAGGGGGTGAAATGGGTGTTTATAAAATTCAAGAATTTTTCGAACTAATATACTTAATTAACAACAATCAATATAAATAAAGATGAAGAAATTAATTAATATAAATTAATAAAATAGTTGAATAATATTTTAAAGAGGATATGGAAGAAGGAATTTAAATTGATTTATAGTGATTTAGTAAACAACTTATGTCTATATCCACTCCCAATATTGTTTTTAGAATTCCACTATAATACTTCTTTTAAGGCAAAGAATAACCTTTGTAAAATCTTTCTTAACAAAGAATAGCCCTTTTACAATTTTCTTTCAAGGAAATGAGGAACGTTAATCTCAATTGGATCACTTTTAAGTACAATAATATAACTCTCTAACTAAATCTTATAACTTAAAACACCTCGCTTTATGACTAGATAACTCTAAAGAGGCTCGCTCATAAAAATATGATATAATGATGCTCAAATATTTAAAAACACTTAGAAATGTGTATGAAATAACCCTAATTATTTTTATTATTTTTTATAGAACATCTATTTATAGTGTTTTAGGCACCTATTAGTTATTTAAGTTAAAAACTAGCTCTTACAATGGCAATTTGTGGTTACTAATCAACCAATATAGCATATTAATTGGTCGACTAGTATACATTGAATGCATATATTCACAATCTATTTAGCAATTGGTCAACTAGTAGGTATATTTGACCAATACATTAACTAATGTTACAAAAAATTCTCAGTACATCTAATTTAACAACTCTATCCTATATTAGTGAACCGCTAACTTATATAGGTTGACCAATCTTCTCAAAACATCATTTTAATAACTTCAAATGCTCAAACCCAAATTTTTAATACATTATAATTTAAGCACTTACCAAAATATTTCCTAAAGTTTGTTTAAAAGATTAAGATGATTTTATATTAAATCCAAATGCTTTTATACCTCTTAATGAATGAATTGACTCATTCAACAAAGTGAAATGAAATGTTTATGTATGATGAGCTTTTTATAACATCAAATATAACAAAGTAAGATTACAAAAAAATTATAAAAAATGTAAAATGATCTTAATGAGCCTTAATCTTCTTTTATTTTTGGTTTATTCTTCATTTCATTAGATGCAAACTTCAACTTCTCTTTATCAACTTCATAAATTATCCTCTTAAGTTTATGACTTCATTTTGTTCTTATATTGCTTTTTTTTCTTCAAAATAATAAACTCGTTAATATTGATTATATATTTTTCATTAAAAAATGAATTGGAACCTACCTTGGTTCAACAATCTCCCTTTTTTTTATGACAAAATATTTGTGATATTAAAGAATAATAATAAATTTAAGCAGAAAAATAGCTATCAACATACCACTAAGTCTTGTTGTATACTACTCCTTCATCCCGTCCTAGTGATCCTTCAAGAAGATATGGAAAAATAATAGAAACCACTCAAAATTGTAACATGTAAAGAGAGATTCATGTTGAAAAAAATAATATAATTATAGAGGGAGAGAAATACCCTTAGTTTACTAACATGTAAGAGGAGCTCCACTAAAAAATCCACCATTGGGTCATAAAAATGGCATAGAATCAAGATTGGTTTAGTGTTTTTATTTTCTTAGCTTTCCTATCCTTGTAAGTGTAATGTGTCTGAAGTGTTATGGGGTGTAGCATGTTTGAATTGTTATAGGGTACTAGCAAACTATATCTTATGATCAAGTTACTATCTCTTTATGTATATGTAAGATCTGAAAGGCTTGTCCGGGCTGGAACATGAGTGATGTATTGGAAACCTTGGAAATGGCTCTATGCCTCTCTAATTTTTTAGTATATTTATTTTACTTTAAAAAGAACAACTATTAAGATAATGATTAAATCCTCCTTGGTTCATGCATAAAACATAATTTAATATAAAAAAGAGATATTTCATATCAAAAAATATCCATATATGTAGACAATATAAGTTTACCTAAGCTCGTCACAAAAAGTGCAAGAAATATAAAAATGACAAAAGAATCACTCCCTTTGATTTTCATTACTCCCCCTAAATCTAATATCACAACTCTTTCTCCACCTTCTTGGAATCATAAAAAAGAAATTATTTATCTAAAAAAGTAGAAAAAAGTATCATGCATTAAGCTAACTTGGTTAGAAAATTAAATCGAATTTGATCAAGATTGATAAACTTTCTTAATAAAGAGAGAGATTGGATATTTAAAAAGTCAACACTAAAGGTCAATTTAGATATAAGCAATCATAATTGTCTTTAATTTGACAACTCTCCAATTTTGACATTTTTCCTAAATTAAAAAATTCTATTAAAGCAATAAGGGTTTGTTTTTAACAAAATTAGGGCTTGAAATTGAAAATAAAATATAATAAAAATTTTAATTTTCAATAATTAATTTAATCAAATATTGTATAATTTTAAAAGCCCCAATAGTAATATGAAAAAGTGATTAAAATGTCAAAATTGAATAAAATCAAAGTTGTATCAATATAAATGAAAGGAAGACAACCTTGACTCTTATTACAATTTAACTATGAAAGAATAAATTTAAAAAGATAACTCTTAATTAAGAAAAACTTTGAAAATCTCCACATTTGAACCCCAAGCATGCAAAATTTCAATATGATGTAATCTATTAAGATTTGTATACAATAGGGGGGGTGGGGAAGAGGAGAAATAGAGCTTCAACTGTAAAGACTAGCCGACCATACAACTTCATTGGTTGATCAAACCTATCAACCATATAAGGTATAAACTTACTAGAATAAAAGTCTCCAAAGAGAAAAGTTATATTGGTTAACCACTGAAGTATATTGGTTAACTAATAAGGTGGTCGATTATTATATACAACCAATCTTCTTATAAACTTGTTAGAAGGGAAATTTTCTCAGACAATGAGGCATTGGTTGACCAATCGAAGAAATTAGTTAAGTAATGTGAGTTATTAGACAACCATAACTTTGACTAAATAAAGAACAAACTCACTAAAAATAGAAATTTTCTTAGCAAAAGTTAACATTGGTCAACCAATATGCTTAACTAGTCAATTTAAGGGGCGATCAAACTCTTTACAAACTTACTAAAAAGGTAAAAACATGATTTTGGTTACATTAGTCGACCACACTAGGATC
>JAOSBL010000004.1:16670629-16682985 GCA_027568915.1 Erythroxylum roraimae | reverse complement strand
CATACGTTTATGGATTTGATGTTAATCTTAAATTGATTTAATGAAGTCCTTGATACAAAACATAGCATGGAGGAAATTATGATGAGATCATGATTATGAGATTCCTATCATATGTAATTATATTAATATCTAAACTTTCCCTAGTCATAGGATTAATGAGATGGAATATCATCATATGTTATATTCCTTGATTAGATCAAACAATAAATCTCATAAGTTGTAAACATGATTTGTTTAGAGTTACATATGGATGCTTACTAAAGGTAGTACGTACATTGGATTGACCTACTATGAGACACTCATATGGATATTCTATTCTAGTGTTAATGATAGTCTCATCATAGCAATGGTGCAAGTATACTTTGACTTGAGGTGCTCAAGGATATCTCAGATATTGATCCTGTGCTTTGACTCCATTCATTAGTGTCTTTTAGGGGTTACTCATAGGGTGGTGATTGGGTACAACTTGGGGTATTCGGAGGTAATTGAGTAGTCAATAAAGAATTCACCACTCTTGATAGAAGGAGATGATACCTACAGCCTCTTGTCGAGGTCATTACTGGGGAGTCTCTGGCCAGAGCAGATATGTGTCATGAAGAGAGTCTTCAATGATACATAGAGTAATGAGATCCTCATGACAAGATCTAATAACACTTGGACTAGATGTGATGTAGTCAATCTACTGGGAGTTGACACTTTGATCGTACTCTGAGCCAAGCGGGGTATAGATGGTGAAAGGAAAAATTGCATGGCAATATTGCGTATGAAAGGGTTCGTAGTCAAACCACTAACTTTTTGGTCAATTGGGGGTTATGATGTGTTGTTAGATACCACTCTTGAATTACTTGGATTAAGTGTTAATTAAAGTGGCCAACATAACCGGGAACCTAATGGGTCACACGCATAGGAGATCCAAAGGATGAGTAAAATGGTGCTGAATGGTGATTCAAGATATGAGAGAGTGTTTCAGGATTATATTGCGATGTGATCGTGGTAGAAAACATTGCATGGAATTGATTAGAAACAAGTGTTATTGGCTTTCATTAATGCATGCTATTCATGGTCATTAAATTCCCATAACTTCCATTAATGCATGCTATTCATGATTATTAACCTCTCATAACTTCCATTAATGCATGCTATTCATGACCATTAACTTCCCATAACTTTCCATTAGTGACGGGGTTATGGAAGGCCAAATGGTGCGAAAAATTGAGATGATTTTCGTGCATCTTGTGTAAGACACAAGAAAAGAAAAAGAAAGGTTCTTTTTCTTACACACATTTTTTTCTCTCTAACTCTCTCAAGAGTTCTTGTCTTTGCTAGTACAAAGAAAGAATTCTAGCCATCTCCTAGTGAGATATCATCCTTCTATCTTCATGTGGATTTTCATTAGAGACGGTCTGCATTGATCGTTATGGTTTATGACAACCCAACATATAGAAGATTAAAGAACGAAGGAGATCGTTAGAAAGATATGTAAACATCTTACATTTCATGTTTTTGTTTTTCTATATCTATATGCATGAGTAGATATGGTTTTTGAGGTTCCGTTTTATTTTTGCTGCGTATATTTGATATATATTATGTATGAGATGCATAATCGAAACCTAACAAAGGCATTCATATGTATGATAGTGAAGGAAAAATCAAAGATCTTTAACTCTTTCAAGGACAATAATACTCAGTTGGAACTCAAGGAAACATTAGAGAGATTTAATAGAATCCATACTTTTCTCTATTTATCCCTTACTAGTCATAACTTGAATGTATACATGATTATGCTTAAGTTCTTAATATTGATAACTCTCTCTTATAACAAAGATATAGAGCTCTTTTGTTAAAAGAAAGGGGGGAAAACTCTAATTTCTTCCACAAATCAATTTTATCAAGGAGGAATAATAATAAGATTGCTTCATTGCTAAATAATGATGACACTTTTGTTGTCTCAAAGGATGATATCTTTTATGAAACTCACTCTTTTTTCTCAAAGTCCTTGTGAACCCAAGTAAAAGAATTCTCTTCTATTCACATTATTTACTAAATCATCAAGGATAAAATCACGCTATAGGAAGCATAATTCCTCATTTCAATGATATGATATGGAGAAATCCTTGTTTTCCCTCAACCTATATAAGGAATCCAAAACAGATGGCCTTAATGCATTCTTTTTTCAGAGGATATGGCTTAAAACTACGAAGTTGGTCACAAATGTATTTTTCTTCAATAATGGGAGGATGTTAAAAGAGATAACAAGACTTTCATATATCTTATCTCTAAGGTTTAAGCTCCAAATTCCTTAAAGGACTTCAAACTAATTGCTTATTAGAAAACCATCTATAAGGTAACTCCTAAGCTCATGCAAATAGATTGAAAGACATTTTTGCCAGCTTTTAATGATGGATCTTAGGGTGCTTTTATCAGTGGAAAACATATTAGAGATAATATCATGTAAGCTTAGGAATTGTTTAAGAACTATAATAGGATTCATGCAAACAAAAATTGTGCTATTAAGATTGACTTTTAAAAAGCATTTGATTCTATAAATTGGGATTTCATCTTGAACACCCTTAAAGCATTAGTTTTCCCCTAATTTCACTAGTTGGATAGCAAATAATCACATCAATCTCCTATAGTGTTATTGTTAATGGAGAACAAACCAAACCTTTTAAGTAAGCAAGGGGACTAAGGTAAAGGCCCTATTTCACCTTATCTTTTCACTTTTAGTATGGTGATGCTTACTAGGCTCATTAATTTGGTCATTTCCAAAAAGAAACAATTTATGTTTCATTCCATATATAGAAAATTAAAACTTATTAGGTAAGGTTTGCAAATCTTTTAATTTTATTCTTTATTTATATTAGCTTAAAAACCTTTAAATTGCTCTCAGGCCTCTCTATTAACAACGATAAAAGCTATAAACGTCTTTCCTCTAATGCATAGCAGTATGTAGCTTGCTTTTTCTCTCTCATAGGATTGAGTCTGAGGAACCTCCACTAACTCATTTGGATATTCCATTCTCTTCTAAAAGACAAACATATAGAGAATATAAACTAATGATTGAAAAATCTAGGGAAGAATTTCTTTTCAGTCCAACAAGAGTTTAATTTTGGATGGAAGAGCTCAACTCATCATATCAATCCTAAACAACATCCAATTTATTAGTCCTCACATCAAATGTTTCTAAGCAACATTAGTAAATGCTTAGGAACTTTCTATAGTCAGAAGACTCAATAAGGAAAGCTATAGCTAAGGTGAATGGATTGATATATGTTTACCAAGAAATGAAAGAGGTTTAGGATAATTCCATTAAAGATCACCAATAATGTTCTAATGATTAAGATAATTTGAAGAATATTTAATGATAAACAAGCTCTATATGCCCAATGCACATATGCTTATTGCATAAGGAATGACAGCTTATGAAACATTCAACCTAAAGCAAGTTCTTCCTAGACCATCGTCAATATTCTTAAGCTAAGAGAAAAGATAATAATGAAATCAAGTACCAAGGATGGAAATAGGGTTAACACTTCTTTATGGTATAGTAATTGGACTCAAAATGGTCCATTAGCTAGGTTTGTAGAGATGCGCACTTTGAGGAATATTATCTTATGCAATACCACTCTTAAAGATGAGTTAGGCAATAAACAAATTCACCTAGAACTTTTATCTAAAACCCTAGTGATTAATCAAATTTTGAGAGTGGATATTATTTCTAATAAGGAGGACTTTACACATTGGAACAAAACTACTATAGGCATGTACACTAACTTATCTTACAAATCTCCTTTAAGGTCACATACTTTAAAAAATGATTTGGCACAAACTATTATGGTACATTAAAGCTCATCCTCGAGCATCATTCATTTTGTGTCTTACTATTAAGGAAATGCCAAGTACCTTTAATAGTTTAACTAGATACCTAAACTTTTCATGTATTTATACATTGTGTAAAAAACATAATGAAAGCTTGGACCATATATTCTTTAGCTACTGTTACTTAAATACTCTGGGGAAAACATTCTTCATCTTTACAATCTTTATACTCCTCAAGGCAATTAGTAAAACATAATAAAGTGTTGTCATTATAAGATTACAAGCTCATAAGATGGAATGGTTTTCAAAATCTCTTTAAGTTATGTAGTTTACAGCGTATGGCAAGAGCGTAATCAAATGCTTTTCCCTAACCAAAATGCCAAATGAGGACCTTACTTAAAGATTGATTGGTATGATAAGACTGCACTTGATTATTCATCATATACATCTTAGATGTAGCTCTCTTATTATCAACGATTGGATATTACCTCTATGCTAACAAAGGAAGTAAGTAAAGTTGGCACAAGTGTACTTCAAACAACTTATTGGTACTTTAGATCTTAAGAGGATTTAATGGTAAGAATTAGTTGGACTGGAGGAAGACAAAGAGCTAACTATGTGAGGTTCCATCACAATTTTGATGAAAGCTAAGTTTATTTGATAGTAGCAACTTAAGGAATAGATCTTGTGAAATGAAGACTCTCTTGGAAATTTAGGAATTTCTAGTTTCGGTCTTAAGCAACTTTATAGGCGTTAAGGTGATAGTTAAGCTTTTGAGACTTCAATTTGTATGTTCTTCACAATGAAGCTCTTTGAGCTATAATATAATTCTTTATTTTCTCGAAAAAGATAATGAAAGACATCAGATGAAGATGAAAAAGATTAAAAGAGCATAAAAGAAGTCCTACATTATAAATTTTTAGAGTCCATAAAGCATATCCTTAACCATATTAGGACTTAAGACTTAGCCCTACCAAAGCTCATGTAGGACAATTTTTGTTGATATTTTCTAGTTGTGCTTAACAAAAATGGGACAAAAAATTAAATTTTAGTTGATGAAGTAGCCATTCTTCCTTACTAATAAAAGATAGTGAAAAACCTAAAGAAACAAACTAAGAGTCCTAACCAAAAAAAAAAGAGTTCTATGATTAAATTGTAAAATATGAAAAGCATTAGACTCTCTATTTTATCCACCTAAATAATTACTAGGTTTAAAAAAGATTTTGAAATTTTAAAGTATTTTAAGAAGAAATAAACTTTGGTGTGAATTTAAAAGTAGACAGAGTAATTACAATAATATATTTGGTTAAACGCTTAGAAGTTTTTAGTTTTACCTAAGATTTAAAAAACACTCAAAGTTGCCTCAAATGTTTCATAAAACTTGAAAAAAATCTATTAATTTTTATCTTTGATTTTTAAATGTTGAAAAGATTTCCATGTGAAATAAGTGCAAGAAATGGGATAGATTTAACCTACAAAAAGATAGGTAATTGAATGGTTTTGAATTGGGCAAGAAAATTTAAAGAAAGAGATCTTATAATTTAAGAAAAGATTCAAGTTCGATTATTTATTAGATGAAACGGGTCTAAATGCTGATATTGAACAATCCAAAGATAAAGAGAAAAAGAAGAAACAAATCGAAAAGTAAATTAAGCCTGCAAGCACAAACTTATAATATAACCCCAAAAATATCAAATTAATTGGTCAATCTATTTTTTTCTTTTTTAAGTGAAAACAAAATTTTATTGGTTTGAGCTTTTAGAAAATGGGACTATTTAATTTTATTCTTATTTACCACCAAGTTGTCACTTCTCTTATACAAAGTTAGGCTTTTCACTCTTTTTAAGATCAAACATTCACAATACATAAGAATAGAACATCATATATTTTTTAATTTAATTTTATCTTGGACTTTAAGTGTGGTTCTTTTAAGCCAAGCCCATAATCCAACTTAATTTTGAAAATAATCACCAATTATGTAGCCCTTTTAAGTTGAGGCTTAAGTACATGTTTTTCCTAATTTGCTTTAAAAAATGTGGAGCTAAATAACCTTTCATTTTATTTTTAAATATAACAAATAAATAAAATATCAAACAAGGAATTTTAGGCCTAACCTTAAGGAAAACTTTTTTGTTGAACTCTTTAATTAGAGATCTATACTAGAATTGAAAATTGGAACATGAAGTATGATTGAATCAAAGTAACCTACCCTCTTAAAAAAATTAAAAAACATTAGTAACAAATCAAATTAAGTCTAAACAATGAATTAGGCCTAATTGATTTGGGTCTACAGTTAATACTAAAAAGTCCCAAGCTCATAAACAAATAAAAATAACTTAGGCTTAGTCTATAAATACTTATATACTTACTTTTCATAATGCAAATGGATTAAACACCCAAAAACAAAACAAAACAAAACAAAATATGTGCAACTTAAATAGATCAAATAGAATTAAATTTTTGAGACATAAACAAATTTCCAAAAAATATATGAATAATAAATCTTGATGAAAGAATAATCAAACTCATATCTATAGACCTTTATTCACCTTTTAGCTTGCATTCTAATAATCAAAATTCCTAAGGGCATTAGAAAACATATTCCAAACAAAATGAATCAAATACAAGAGAAATTTCAAAAACAAAAACCCTGAGTTAGATAATTACCAACATTGTAAAGCCTAACATATCAATTTTGACATTGGAATGTATGAAACTAATGTTCTAAACCTAAAACATGAAAGAAAATGAAATGTTATCATAAGTGCATTTTTCTTATATTTTTTTCTCCTTAAGTACTTAGCATTTTGTACATATTTTGAGCTTAAATGCACTCATATTTTTATATTTCATCTTTGGTGGCATGTGGAGACTAAAGGAGGAAAATGAAGCTAATTTCACTGAACTAGACAAGTTCGACATGTCTCCGCAATTTAGTCATAACCCTCTCATTTGAGCT
This sequence comes from Erythroxylum roraimae, assembly GCA_027568915.1. NCBI lineage: Eukaryota > Viridiplantae > Streptophyta > Magnoliopsida > Malpighiales > Erythroxylaceae > Erythroxylum > Erythroxylum roraimae. Next base: position 16,676,207 of record JAOSBL010000004.1, on the reverse strand, counting down.
CCAATTAAAGTGATTCAAGATGCGTTGGAAATATAAGAAAGAGTTCTACAACTTTTGTGTTTTGACTTTTAAGATAGTAATACTTTAGGGATTGGAGGAACTACAGATGGTTAGTTTGCAATGTTCACAGAAGGATCAACATTAACATTTATAGCAAAAATGAAAGCTTGTTCTACATTAGTGCTAATTGCAATCTAAGATTCCCTTAAACTTGACTTCAGTGGTGTACCATCAACCTTATGAGAAGCAGTTTCATTGCTAATAACCATTATTGACTCATGTTTGTGTGGGGAATTAAGAATTATAATCTAAAAGAACCAAATCAGTATAAAGATTACCAACTTTGTCATCTATTTTTTCTTACAGAATATCTTTATCACATGAAATATTAGTTCTATAAGCTTATAATAATCCCCATTTTGAAATCTTCTACTATGTAGGCTTCTACATCTTACCTTAGTGATAAACTTACGGCCTCCATTGATAAGAAATGAAACAAAATCCTCGTAAAGCTAGACAACTTCATTGAGCTTCATTAAAAGGGATGACTTATAGAAGCTCTTGATTAATATCAATAGTCACACAAATTCTAGCGTAGCTTATTCTCTTCATATGTGTTATGGTTTTATGGTTTCATCCATTCATATTGTTTTCCAATAAATCTTGCAAGGTGGCTGAAACCTAAAGTAATATAGTATTATAGAGGCACGTTATGGATGTTGATCTAAAGGAGAACCTGCTTTTACTTAAGTAGTGGCATATGAATTCATGATTTCCACTTCTAAAGAAAGATAGGCCTATTGTTGAAATGTCAAAGGCCATTATCCAGGGCCTTTTGAGCATTTTTTTTCTCAATTCAAACTTGAACTTGAAGAGGTTATCTTCATTAACCAAGACTTCCTTTAATTTAGAGTTCTTCCAGAGTTTATAAGTCCATGTGTTTAATGGAGGAAGGCAAGCCTTTTGTCTAAAAAACCAATTAAGGTTGAATTCCATTTGGAGATAACTTCATGAAGAAGTTCCACAAAGGGAGACATTATATTGTAACCAACTTTTAGAGAAGGAGGACATTATTTCAGAGAGGAAATGGATGAGCAATCACTCAACACTTGCCTCCAAGATCACATGGAGAAGGAAGGGACAGAATTAGGAGTTTATGGAACATGAACAACTTGAGGATCAAGAACAGAGTTGGAGACAACCTGAAGGAGTTGAGAGCAGGAGGGAAGGCAATAGGGACACAAGGTGGAGAGGGTAAGGAACTAGAGGAGGACAACTAAAGAGGTCTAACTCGACTATTTGGTTAGAAGAGAACAAAGGGTTTGACATAAGGTTAAAGATAAAAAATAAAGTAATTATCGAGAGGAAAAATTTAAATACCATTACTGAAAATAGTAAAAAAAGAGTGAAAAAATCAAGAAGAGATAGAGAGAGAAAGAAGGAATGTGAGGTAAATGAATGAACAGGAAAGAAGTAACATAGAAGAAAAGCAAACTAATAACAAGCTGAGGAGGAGAAGAGCCAAGATGGAGGTGAAAGGATAATAGATTACAAAGGGGAAAAATCCTTTAACCAAGGTTATAAGTGTAAACGAGAAGAAAAGAGAACAAGGAGTAAAGGACCAAAAAAGGATGGGAAGATTAAGAATCAACATAAAAGTAATAAAAATTATACAAAAAGATGAGAAAGATATCTTTGAAAAAAAGACATGAAAAACTTTTATAATTGCCCTTATTTCTAACATTTTTTAAGCTTTAGAAAATAGTTCGTTTAATTTTTAATTGCAATTTTTAATAAAATTTACACAAATAAAGCTTAAGGACTAATTAAAATACAAATTTATTGACACAATGAACAAAAGTTTTAAAATAAAAAGGTAATTTTAAATCTAGTTATTAAAAAAATAAAAATATGAAACAAACAATTAAAACGTTTTTCATTAATGACATTTTCTTCTTTGTTTAGTTTTCTTTAGTTTCGTGAAAAATTACAAATTAATAAAATAAAATAAGACAAAGATTAAGTATCCTCACTTAATTCTTTTAGGTATCTTATTTTACAAAATATGTAAAAAAAAAAAGGTATCCATACACCATAACAATAAATACGTAAAATAATTAAACTTAATTTTTTTCATTCACACGCAAAACGAACGAACTGAAAATGAAACGACAAACTAAAACTAAGCCAGTCAAAATATTAAATAAAATTAGAAGTTAAAAATTAACTTAAAAAACACCAACACCAACATAATTAAGTCTACAGAGACACTTAAGACACAAAATTGAAATAGAAAAAATATATATATAGAATCAAGCATAAATTAGGTAGGAAATTGAAGGGAAATCGTGTAATCGAATTTGGTTATATATATATAGCTTTTGGAGCCACAAAGTTGTGTGACTTCTCCAGGGGGCTCCAAAAAGGAAATAGAAAATTTTTTGTTCATATCGCCAAATTTGTCACTGGTAAGTTTCAGGAGTTGACTATACATCTCCAAGGAAGATATACCATATGGACGACTTCTAAACCGGCCGGACAATCTAAATGGTACTTCTCTTACAAACCAGGAGTGAGCAAATTATATCAAGAATTTCATTGGAGAATCATATTGTTCCCACTAAATAACAAACAAGATTAACCCTGAGTACTTTTTGAGTTAGCTTTCAATAACAAAGGTTCAAGTTCCCCTTTTCTGTAGAGCTTCACAGTATCTGCGTAAAAACATGAAACATTGTTAGGCACAGAAACGTTTCCAATCTGTTGACCCCCTGGTCTTTGGGGCTGAGTCAGCTATAAAGAAAATCTTCAATGCCTAGAGTGTTCAGAAGTCAGGAAATTGCTAACTACTTACGAACTTGGGAAGCAACGATAGTGCAATGATTAGCAAAAGAATGTTTAATCAAGGAGTGTCTAAAATGAACTGAAATTCAGTGAAAGTGCTAAAGACTTGGGATATTATAAGATGCAGTTGGAAGATGAATCTGAAGTAACTAGTTTATCATTATACCCGTGCAACCACCAACATGCTTGCCACCTGAGAATTTGATGGAAAATAGTTAGACCTTTCAAATCAAAGAACTTCCAACTAATATAAGACAGCAAAAGGGGATAATATTTATTGAAGAACTGAAAATGATCAAAACAGATAGAAGTTCCACAAGTGAATTTAAGTCTCCAGTATTATTTACAAGAGCATAGAAGCCCAGAATCCATCAACTCATCTAGGCCTCACTCTCTCCATTTACACCAGAATCCATCAAATCACCGTTTCCTCTCTCTCTCTCTCTCACACACACACACATCTAATCAGTGTTTTCAAGAAACTGGCAGTTACAGAAATATGAAGAACCAATGACGTATGTTAAAACAAAGCATGCGAGTGAAAGTGCCACTTGAAACAATCATGAACCGTCTAATATCAGAACTTGGGACTGTAAGTAAAAGCTCTTTCAATTCAAACAATCATAAACCATCTGAATTTTCTCTTTCTATCCAAGGCCAACGACATCTTTTCTACTTCTGAAGTCAATCAAATAACACGTTTGGGGATTCAATGAAATCAAATAACACGGGTTCACAGCCTGCTTGAATTTTAATTTTCCTACTCTTGTTCAAACTAGAGATACTATACTATCCATCTGATTAACATATTAACTCAAACAGAAGTGTTGCTAAGAAATAAAAGATCGATAGCTATAACATGTTCTCCAGAACCCTTGTGCCGATTTCCAGCATCTACATCTGACGAAATTCAGAGAACAGCAAGACATAATTACCCTAGCTGATTTGAATTGGTGTTTGTAATATTGGATTCATGCAACAATGCAGGAACCCTAAGGGAAATGAAATATTGGAAAACTTTGGGTCCAAATAATAATGGGATCCTTGAGACTTCCTCTGTGTAACATCATAATCTCATTCACACATACTGTGAATGAAATGCTCCACCTATGGAATACGTTATTCATCAATACGCACTGAAGTTTAAAGTTGGTTTGCATAATGTTCACAACAAAAATGGTGCCATTACTTTGCTGAAATTTAACAACAAAAATAACAGCATTTACTTTGTGTTCAATTATCTAAAACAATCACATTCATGTTCTGTTCGGGATGTGCATAATCAGAATTGACATAGTTAAATCAAAATATGCTATTGGCCTGTCAAATGGAATTGTAATTCAAGGTTCTTATCCAACTCCAAGTACTCTATTATTCTTTCAAAACTGTGATTCTTAGTATAGAAACAAAAGTAGACCATAATAGCTTATTCAACAATTACTTGTAATTTGAATACTAGATCACAGTTATACTTGTGCATGATTGGAAAAGCATATCCGACCAAAAACACCAATTCAAAATGCAAAGGGAACCTACCAATGAATACATTTGGAACTGTATGTTGTCCTGTAAGCCTTTCCAGTACCTTCTGCAGCTGAGGTCCTTGTGGACCTGAAGAGGTTTCCAAGAAATAAATAAATATATACAACTGTTCAAAACACCCCAAGCTTGCTGATTAAAGAAGCAAGTTCATATTCACAAAGTGCAGAAAATGGTATAATGACGCAAAATTCCATGTGCTAAATGGGAAAACAATTACACTCTGTTGTTACCAATTGAAAAGTCTAAAAATACAAACAAAAATAAAATAAAATCATTGATACTTACGACTACAAACAAATTATATATTCAGAATAAAAAAAGGAAGTAAAATGGAAGCTGAAATACCCAGTTCGTCCAATTCAATGACAAATGGCTGCACGTCCAGCCTCTTAAACAGCGATTTCACCTCGGAGGAATACCTTCAAGACAAATTCCACATAATAATTTCACTTCAATTGAAAATAATTCACATCAAGAGCATTGTAAAACATTAAAGGTATTAACATATGGTTAATTAGAATCAATTATCAAGAACTCACGAGCACCAAGTCTTGGAGTAAACAACAACAGGGTTCTCAGAGACGGTCTTCTTAATAGTCTCTTCTAGCCTAGACCCAAACGAAGAAGAAGAAGACATAGCTCGAAGCGAGATCGGACTGCATCCAGCTGCTGACCCATTGATGCCAAGGACATTATATGTCTTGTTCGCGATACACTTCTTCTTGTTATTAAATGGCAGTACACAGCTTACAGATAGGTTATCAAGAGGGGATAAAGTGGAAGAAAAAGACGACGATTTGAGAGAAAGCGGGGAGAAGCTAAGGTGTTGAGATGTGAAGGCCATAGTTGATTTTGTTTTACAGATGTGTTGGAGCCTTGGCCTTTATTTGTTTGTTATTAAGTATATATACTAAGGACGAGTTGGGATGGACGACCACGCAATCCATCCTAACCGCTCATTTAATCCAACGGTGACATTCTCCTCCTCCCCCTCTCTGAAAATTCTGCAGCCATCCTGCTCCTTCATTTAATCCGACGGTTAAAAAGTTCTGGAGCTATCTGTTTATTGAATGTTGTGCCTACCCGATTATATCTGTCCTTTATCTTTATTATTAATTTCCTTCTTCCATTTATTCACTCGCTTAACCTGGAGTTGTGTAAATGTTTCTCTCTCTTCCTTTACCTCTCCGCC
>JAOSBL010000004.1:16608662-16618692 GCA_027568915.1 Erythroxylum roraimae | reverse complement strand
AAGGCTTCTCCCGCCTGCCCGTTAGTGGCATTGGAGCTCCTTCGAGGACTCCCATAAGTTCACGGCTACACAGGACCACAATGCGGGAATGTGTAGTACGTTCTGTTTCTGGACCAACCCAAACCATTATGATGTGCTTATGTGCTTATCTGTGTTTATAAGTTTGATGCATATATGATTTGAAATTGCTCATGAATTTTTGATTTTGAGCTAAAAGCATTTGGTGGATTTCTACTGTGAAATTTCTATAAACTGGCAATAAGTTTTGGAAAACGATTTTGCTTATTTTTCGGTTATAACCATGTTACCCACGAGCTATAAGCTCACCCCCCTTCATTCCCATCCATAGGTGATGAGAAGAAGATCGGGTGAAAGAAAGTGAAGGTTTTTGTTTGTATGTGTTCAGCTTGTATTGTTTTTAAGTTAGATTGTTGTTGAGAATTTGGGGATTGTTATATCTTGTGTACTTTGGATTTTGGATATTGATATTGTATTATGGCTTGGGAATGCCATTTAAGTTTATAAACATTTATCTTATGATGTTAATGAGACATGGATTTATATATGGATTTGAAATATGGAATTGTGTATGAATAGGAAATGTGAAATTGTGTATGGATTTGTGTGGGATTATGAAACGTGAAATGGTGTATGGATATGAAAGATCAATTATGTATGAATATAAATTGTGTATGAATTTGTGTATGGATATGTCATGTGAATTCATATATGAATGAGATGATATTAATGTGATTGATTGGGTTGGGATTCTGGACAGGAGGTCCGATGAATTGGGATGATTGATCCGAAATATTGAAGTGCTCTTTGTATATGACTTGATGGTATATAGACATGTGTGTGAGATTTTATGACAAGAAAGAAAAATAAGATTGTTAACTGATGAGATATGATTGCATATGAAGAAGAAAATGAATTGAGGCTTGAGTGGGATTGATAAAGTCCATTTGGCATTTGAAGTTGCTTTGAATGAGGGTGGATGAATCTCACATTTGAAATTGAAATTGCGTTGAATGACATTGAAAAGAAAAAAAAAGATTTACACCGATTTGGATTGGTTTAGATCAAGATCGTCTTATAGTTTTCCAACGCGACGTTTTTCTAAAGTATGCGTTTTCAGATGTCGGAATTTAACCTTCAGTTTGTTTGAAGCGAATTGTTTTCTTTGATTCCAAGCCTTTCGTTTTCTTTGGCTCCTTCAGCTTTCGTTTTCGCGCGCTTTTTGATCCGATTTTTTTTCGTTTGCTTTTGTCCCACTTTCGCTTTGTGATCCGTTCTTTCGGGTTTAGATTTCCTTCGTTTGCTTCCGCACGCGCTTTGTTTAATTTCCCTTTCAGTTTCTATTTTCGAAGTTTGTTTTCGTTTTATGATCCGCTCTTTCGCTTCCCGTCTCTTTGTTTTTTGATTTTTGATTCCAAGTTTGGGTTCCGAAAACGGGACCCAACATAGGTGGTATCAGAGCAAAAAGATGAAGCAATGATAGTTATGATGGTATTTTATTAAGTGTTGGGTTCCGAAAACGGGATCCAACAGATACTTCTTCAAGTATACCTAATTTCAACTCAACATCATCGATAGACATTTCATATTCCCTACTGGATCATAAACACTCAAAATATAACACGTTCTTATACACTCAAAACCGAACACAACATATATATTCATCCAACAGTGTATTGTGCCCAGTTCTCAATTCCATTTCAAATTTTGGGACTCTTAAAGACAGAATTTATATTCAATGTCTTCATGAAAAATGTAGCCATATGTCTCTCATTTAATCCCTAAGAATCATCACATTTAGACAACTATAAAGTAAGTTATGGCTAAAACACAGAAGCATATTTAGATATCATGTTGCTACTACATTTTCCAGATCAACTACCAATTTTCTTTCCACATCTTACCCTAACACAACTCATACAAAGATCATCTTTTGTCCTCCATCTATTCCTCATTGTAAAGTTCATTTCAACTCATCCATTAACACAAGCAGGTCATAAATGTATTTCTATACTCATCAATATCCAATTCTCATTAAAACATCCTTTTCACAACCAATACATCTTAAAAATAAGTGTAGCATAACTCATAATTTCTTACTCATCATATACAACATCAATCATCCTTAAAGCAACTCCTAACCCATTATTTAGCATTTATAGGAAACAAAACATCAATATGTGTATATATGTTCATTTCTTCACCAATGTTCTAGCATATTCAAAACTCCTTGTCATGATCATTCAACCTATAAAACATCTCTATAACTCATTACTCATTAATAAAAGCAAGAAATTGGCATGCTCTTCATCATTCACGACACATACATACATTTTTATAACTCATTACTCATCAATAAAAGCAAGAAATTGACATGCTCTTCATTATTCACGACACATACATATAAAAAACACCATTTCATGTCAAATCTCTAATTATCATCATGAATGCTTCATTTTAACCAAACCCATGATATTTAACAAGCCACTTACCTGATTTAGCTTTCAATTCTTCAAACTCTTCAAGATCTCACTTAATCTTAGCTTCCCTCTCTTACAAGTGCATCATCATTTTAGGGTGGTAGGGTTGGGTGTTTAGTAAGAAAAGAAGAGGACAATAATTCTTGAAGAAGCAAACTGAAAAAGTTAGACAAAGTTCAACATGATGAGGGTGAGAGTGAGGTGTCGTGAGTGAGGAAGAGAACACATGAAGAAGATGAAGAAAAGAAGAAGAAGATGGAGAAATGAAGCATGTCTGGTAAAAGACAAGTGAAAGACCATAAATATGGGTCTTTCACTTAAAGATTTCGTAGCTTTAAACAAGTGGTGTGGCAAGTGACACTTGTCACTCTCTCAAGGTCTCTTCTTAGTCTTTTAATCTACTAGTCCATTTGTCTCCAATTTTCAACCCAATTTTCTCCCGATTTTCAATGGCGTATGTCATTAAATCCCAAAGTCATTATAAAAATTTCCATTGCCATTTGACTCTTATTTCTATTACTATTCATCAATTATTCTGCCACTTGGCATTTTTCCTAGTCCAAAATTACCCAAATTTTCAGAAATTTTCCTAAAATTCTGCAAAAATTCAGAATCACTAATCATGCCTTCCAATTTAATTTTTAGTATGCATAAACACGATTCTCAATAAAAAATCATATTTCATATAAAATAATCAATTATACCCGAAATGTCAATGAATGCACGTACAACAGTCATTTTAATGTGTGCAATAATCAAATTCACGTGTGTATTCTAGCATTATGTATGAGCATGAGATGTATTTTCCTAATCCCTCATTGCTATTTTCTCAATTACCGAAATCTAAGGTTCTAATGCTTAGTGTGGGAACGGGATGTTATAGAAAAACCCACCGATGACCTCTCTACTCTTCTCTCGATTTCCCCTCTTCATCTCATAAGAACTTTTTCTTGACTATAACTTCCTTCTCCTTCATATGTCCGGCAATTTTTTGGTGTGATCTTACACTCAGCTCCTTCATCGTATAAAGTTGCTTCATCCTTTTCAGCAAGTCTCAGATCTGTTGTGATTTTGTTTGTTTATGATTTGTGTGGTTAATTGATTTATAAATTATGAGTTCTTGGTTCTTTCATTCATGGATCTCTCGATCTAACTTTATTCTGGGATCTCTCGATGTCTTGTGGTATTCATTAGTTTCTTCCACCAACCTCTCTAGATCTACTAGTTTTTCTCTGAGTCATGGCTTATGCATCCTTTACTAAGCTTAACGCAGCGGCGTCTATGTGGATTAGATAGTAGTCATTCGGTCAGCCACCCCGTCCCTTGTCCTCTTGGTGAGTCTCTTTATCGATTCTGCGTCGGTGTTACATTGAAGAGCTTGTCAAAACCGCCAATAGTTCTCTAAAAATTTCTGTCTTATTTTTGGACTTAGATTGATGTTAGTTTTGATTTGACAACTCATAACTCATTTTTTGGCCTGTTGCTTATTAATTCGAGGCTCATTTTTTTTGTTAAATACTGTTAAATATTTTACGAATAAAAATTCAAGGTTGATGATTCCTTTGCACTCTTCTTTGAATGTTTTCTTGTTTCCATTTACGGATTTAGACCCCAAAAAGTTGATCACAAGCTTTAACATCCTTCGAGGAAGTGTTGATCCTCTTCTTTTTGAGAGCAACTAGTAGCTTATTCTTGGGAGTGCTTTCTAGGTTTCATGGCATTTCTTTGCTTTAGATTCCTTACTTTCACTCAGGTTTTTGACAGTTTTAATCTTTAACAGTTTTATGTTTGGATATCTGTGTGTTGAAGATGTTGTTGTTTTGAGTATATGTAGCTCTTTGTGCGTTTTTCCTTTTCTACTTTTGCTTTTGAGGTTTTTTTTCCATGTTCTAGATCTTCATTACGATCTTGTGTTTAAAGATTATTCCTTTCGTGGGATTTGGCTCTTGGGTTTACTTTGTTTTGATCGCGTTATTTTTTATTTGGGTGGGTTTCGTTTGTTCTTCAGAGATCTAAAGGTTATGTATCTAGGTATATATTGTATAGCCTTGCTCTTCCGTTTATTGCATTGCATAGTGAAATTATTATAGGTACTAGATTTGGGTTGTTGTTTCCTTTTTTTGTTGGGCCATTTTAGAAGTTGTAATCTTTTGTTCTGGGAAAGGAAAGTTATAGTCTTCATCAGGCCTGGATTACCGTTAGCAATTATCGACATGTTAGTGTTCCTTCCTTACACACATAACATCTTTGCTTCTTTTTTCTAGCCAAAAGTGCTTTAATATTTCAAGCTCCATAAAGTTGCAGCTGGGGATTCTTTATCGTAGGAGGTTGACAATGCCTAGTATTTTAGACCGTTGTTTCCCTTCACATATTTTCTTGCAGGTGGTGAAGTGGAGTTTTCCAAGATCTAGGAACGAACTCGTCTTTGATTCTAATCCCGCTACTAGTATTAGGTTATATGTTTGTAAAGGCTTTGGTAACGGTATTTATCACTGTCTAGTTGTTTCATCTTTCTTGCTACATATGTTTTGACTATTTTTTTTAATTCTTGAATGCATCTTTATTATGACTGCTTGTAAGGTTTGATTTCTATGTGATTCCCTTTATGTGCACTTCTCGTTGACAAGTTGGGCATTTTATTGATAAAATGTTAATGTTGTTATTGTTATAATTATTGTTATTGTTCTTATTCTTATTCTTATTGTTGTTGTTGTTGTTGTTATTCTTTATTATTATTATTATTATTATTATTAGTAGTAGTAGTAGTAGTAGTAGTAGTAATAGTAGTAGTAGTAAAAGTAAAAGTAAAAGTAGCAGTAGCAATTACTACCACTACTCCTACTCCTGCTGCTGCTGCTACTACTAATACTTTTACTATTATTATTATCTTATTTTATTTACATTTTTTTATCCTTCCGATGGGAAGTTGTTTCTCCTTCGTTACACGTTTTTGGCATCTAATGGTGATCGTTGTAGAAACTAAGATACCAAGGTCATGTTTGTCTAGTAGGATACTCTTCTTCTTTGGCTACCTATACTTGGGGGATTTTCTACTTTTGGTAGTCTAGCTTGGTAACAATCTCATTTTCAAATTTCTATACGTATATTGATTTCTTCCTTTATTTCTCTTTAGTTTTGCTAGTTCCTTTTACCTAGTGGACTATTAGTAGAGCCTAGTGGATTAATGACTTTTCTTACTATAATATTCCCTTACTTAGGGTATGGTATTATTCTCTTTAAAATTTATTAGAGACTCTAGGGACTTTTGGGAATACCCTCCTTGGACTTGTGGGAGCATTGAGTTAGGAGGGATGGCTTTGTATATCAAGGATGGAAAAGGGCTAGCATATTGGCGAGTTTTGTATGTAAGAATAAAAAAGGTGGTGACAAAGCACAGAAAAGTTCTTGGAACTTTGGGAACCTTGCGGAGAAATCTCTCGAATTGGTTGAGATTTTAGATAAGTATAAGATACATATAGCGTGCATCCATGAGACAAAGTGGATGAAGGCTAAAGTGAAAGAGATTAATGAGTTCAAATTATGGTATGAAGAGGTTCAAAAAGACGAAATGAGGTAGGAATCTTAGTTGTCAAGGAACTTACAAATCATATGGTGGAGATCAAGAGGACAAATGAGAGGATTATGGTTGCTAAGATTGTGGTTAGCAATGTTGTTCTCAATATGGTTTGTGCGTATGCACCTTGAGTAAGTTTTGGAACAATAAAATTGACAATTCTGGGAGGAGTTAGATGAAGTGACTCAGCAGATCCATTCAAGTAAACAAGTTATCTTAAAAGGAGATTTTAATGGTAATATAGGGACAGTTTCAGATGGATATCTATGGATTCGTGGGGGTCTTAGGTACGGTGATAGGAATGATAGTGAGATTTCTATATTGGACATGGCAGTAGCTTTTGAGTTAGTGATAACTAATTCTTTATTCAAGAAGAATGAGGAGAACCTGGTGATTTTTAAGAGTAGAAAAAACAAGACTCAGATTAATCATTTCCTTGTAAGGTGGAGCAATCGAGCTACGTGCAAAGATTGTAATGTGCTTCCTAAAGCATGCTTAGCAAATCATCATAGAATGTTAGTTTTGGATCTGGAAGTTAAGGGATGGAGGAAGAAGCAAATGACTAGGAGGTGTACTAAAATTAGATGGTGGAATCTGAAAGGAGAAGTGGTGGAAAAATTTAAGGATATAATAAGAAATGGAGCCAAATGGACATTAAGAAGGGATGCTAACTAGATGTGGGAGAGAATAACAACTTTGGTAAGGGACACAGCTAAAGAAATCTTGGGAGTTTCTAAAGGGTCAAGGGGTGGTAAGATGGAATATTAGTGGTGGTCTGAAGATGTACAATGAAAGGTGAAGGCTAAAAAGAGAGCATACAAAGCTCTATTGGAAAGTACAATAGAGGCTGAGAGAGAAGCTAATAAAGAAAGATACAACCTGATAACGAATTAGGCAAAAAAGACAATTTCAGTGGCTAAAGATGAAGCTTACGAGAATTTGTACAGGATATTCGATATAAATAAAGAAGACAAGGAAAATTTTAAGTTGGCAAGACCTAGGGCTCGAAAGACAAGTGACTTCGACCAAGTCTGATGTATAAGAGAAGAAGCAAAATAGGAGTCATGGAGGCAAATGCCATCAAGAGTATATGGCAGAGGTACTTTTATGGCCTTTATAATGAAGGCATAACAAACAACATTTCTTTAGGTGACCTCAACAAGTCTAAGAGTTTTCGTAACTTGTCTCAGTGTGAACAGATCACAAGGAAAGAAATTAAAAAAGCTTTAAGGGAAATGAAGAGCGGAAGGGCAGTAGGGCTAAATGAGATACCCATAAAGGTATGGAAGAGAATAGGCGTCGAAGGTCATAATTGGCTAGGCAAGCTTTTAATGTGATCCTTGGGTCTGCCAAAGTGTTGGATGAATGGAGAATGAGTATGTTAATTCCTTTATATAAGGCCAAAGGGGACATCCAAAATTGTCACAACTATAGAGACATAAAACTGCTTAGCCACACCATGAAGTTGTGGGAGAAGGTAATTGAAAAGAGAATCAGAAAAGCAACTTCTATATTGGCCAACCAATTTGGCTTTATGCTAGGAAGGTCCACGATAAAAGGGTTACATCTCCTTAGAAGATTAATGGAATATTACAAGGAAAGAAGAGGAATTTGCACATGATTTTTATTGATTTAGAGAAGGCAAATTACAGGATTCCTAGGGAAATCATGTGGAGGTCTTTAGAGGTTAAGGGAGTTCCTATGTCATTTATACGGGTGATTAGAGATATGTATGAAAGGGTAATGAGTAGCGTATGGACCATAGGAGGAGGCACTGAGAATTTTTCTATTGGTATTGGGCTGCACCAAAGCTTTGCATTAAGCTCTTTTCTGTTTGTAGTAATGATGGATGAGCTTACCAAGAATATTCAAGGAGATGTGCCTTGGTATATGTTATTTGCTGACGATATTGTCTTAATGGATGAGATAAGGGAATAGGTCAATATCAAGCTAGAATGTTAGAGGGAAATGCTAAAGTTGAAAGGTTTTTTAAATGAGCGGGACTATGACTGAGTACTTGGATCCGAAATTGTATCACAGAAAGAGTGTTTTAAGTACCTATGGTCTATCATCCAGAGCAGTGGAGAGATCGATGATGATATAGTCTATCGCATCAGATCAGGGTGGCTCAAATGGCAAAGTGCATCAGAGGTCTTATATGACAAGAAGATATCACTTAAGTTTAAAGGTAAATTCTATCGAAAGGTGATTAGGCCAACTATGTTATATGATGCGGAGTGTTGGCCTGTCAAACAAATATATAACATTAAACTTTTGGTGATGAAGATGATGATGCTCCGGTGGATGTAGTTTGGAATCGTTTGGTGAGAGAAAAATTAAAGTTGGTTGGTATTAATGACAAATTACAAAAAACAAGGCTTAGTGGTTCGAACATATAAGTATGAGATACCTTGACGCTCGAGTGAGACAATGCGAGAAAATAATTCTTAGAGATTGCAAGAGGAAAAAAGGAACGCCTAAAAAGAATTGGGGAGAAGTGATCATGAATGATATGAAATGTTTGGTTCTTACCAAGGACTTGACCCACAATATAAAACTCTAGTGTACTAGGATATGGATAAAAGATATCTCTTAAAGAGAGCATGCACAGTCTTGTAGATTATATAAGTCCGGGTATTGTGAATCTATTGTGTAATATTTACCTCCTAAGAACTTGTGTCTAATTGTTTAGTCTATATCTCTCTAATTATTAGACATGGGTTAGTTGTTATGTCTTACGACTTGATTTTTCAGCTCAAGTTTATTAAAAAAAATTGCATTTGAGGAGCTCCTCGCCTTCGTCATCAGTTACGAGTGTAGCTTTGACAGTTTCTCACCTACCATCTTCCACTTATCGAGTGTGTTTTCTCACAATTATTCTTTTAGTATTATTTATTTATGTATTTATTTAGTTTAATATCACTAGTATTATTCGTTAATTTTATTTATTTAAGTTTTCTACTTTTTGTGGGGCATTTAGAAATAGGGATGTCAAAATTATCCGGCCTGGCCTGAGGTCAATGGGTTTGGCACAATTAAACCTCGCCACGGGCTACAAGACAAGGTAGTTGGGCCAAGTTGTGGCCCGAGCTAAGTAGCTTAGCCTGTCGCTCGCCCAAAGTTGCAAACAAAACAACGTCATTTTGTGTATGTTTAAAATTACCTCTTCCATCGACAAAACGACGTCGTTTTGCTTTAAGAGTAAAATGACGTCGTTTAAGTTATAAGATAGAACATAAAATATAAGACAAAATGATGTCGCTTTGTTACAAGAAAAAACAACGTCGTTTTGTTGTAAGAAAAAACGACGTCATTTTGCTTCTTATTAAACTAACAGCAACCAGCCTCCTGCCTCCCTCCCTTCGTCCTCGAGCTCTCATGTCATTTTTCTTCTTATTAAACTAACAGCAGCTAGCCTCCTGCCTCCCTCCCTTCATCCCCGATCTCTCACCCAACTACTATTGGTTCTGTGACTTTCACTCTCACTCACATAACACTTTTCACTCCTCTGTTCTTCTTCTTTGTGTCATGTTCTTCCTTCATTCTTCTTTGTATCATCTGTCCTTTATTGTCGACCGTGTGCACGTCAAAGTCACCAATGCTCAAAACAACCAACGGTGAACGGTCCAATGTACTTAATAAGGTAATCTCTTATTCTCTCTTCGTCAATTTGTTTTTTTTTTTGGTTATTTTAAGAACTGATTTGGCTATTTTGAGAACTTTGTAAAATGAATCACACGTAAGTACAATGATAATCAATACACAAGAAGGGGGGTTGAATTGTGTAAACTTTTTCGTTAATCCCTTCTTTTATACAAAACTTGTTAAGATCAGATTTACTAACACTTTCGATCGTAAAAGATTCTTTGAAAACTTGTTTATCTAGGAAATTAAAATCACAGTAATGTAATAGAGAGAGTTAAGAAATTTTGACACAGTAATTTTATACTGGTTCACC
>JAOSBL010000004.1:16578239-16589163 GCA_027568915.1 Erythroxylum roraimae | reverse complement strand
AAACGCGCTAAGGGCGATTGCCTTTAGGGCACTACTCTAACAATCTTACATTACTGTACAAGCATAAGTCGAGTTACTCAAGTGCACAAGTCGACTTACACAGAGTACAAGTCGACTTATACAATGCACAAGTCGACTTACACTTACAGAAACTCCCTGAATCTTTGGTTGAATCCATCAATTTGTCTTGTGAGAAGATGAATTGTTTTTCTTCGTTCGCAATCACCGTCGTCCCTCTTCTTCTTCCACTTCTTGAATGGAGACTTCCTTAAATTCTTCACGCTCTATTACCTTTGTCATCTGTTCCTCTTCTGCTTCTTCATTCTCTAAAGATTTAACTACACCTATTCTTATAAATGGGGTGCCCTCTGTCGGATTCTTTGATACTTTATTCATATTGAAATTCACATGATAATTACCAATCCGAAGGATGAGGTTACCTTCATAGACATCTACTAAAGCTCTTCCAGTGTTCAAAAAGGGTTTACCAAGAATTAGTGGACAGTTTCAATCCTCTTCAAAGTCTAACACGATAAAATCCACAGGAATTATAAACTTATCCACTTTTACAAGCACATTCTCCACCACACTAAATGGTTTCTTTATTGATTGATCCGCTAACTAAATAAGCATGAAAGTTAGTTTCACATCTCCTTGCCCTATTTTCCTGAAAATTGACAAATTCATATGATTTACTTGCACCAAATTCTCATAAGCATTTAGAAAATTCTAAATTATCAACTACACATGGTATAGTAAAAATCTCTAGATCTTTAACTTTGAGGGCATATGATTGGTAATTATGGAGCTGTAGCTTTCTATCATAGAGATTGTTTGATTGACATCTCAAGTCCTTTTGCTTAATAAGATGACTTTGAGAAATTTAGCGTACTGAGGTATGCTCTCTAAAGCTTCCACAATGGGCAACGTAATTTGTAATTTCTTCAGCTTTTCCACGGACTTTGCAAATTGTATATCTAATCTGTTCTTCTGAAGTCTTTATGGTAATGGTATTTTTGGTGGATATTAAGAAGGAGGAACATAGGGAGGATCCTCATTCTTATCATCATCCTTTTTCTTCTTATCTTAGTCTTCTACAAGTTAGAATTCAATTTGTTTTTTTGTTGGTTCTTCTAGCTCTTTTCCACTCTTAAGTGTGATAGCCTTAAATTGCTCTCTTGTATTTACTTCCATGTTACTAAGAAGGATTCCCACACTTGGACTTGTTTTAATGAAATCCCGATGAACCTTGATTTCTCAACTAAGTCCCTCCTTAACCATATTGTGCTCTCATAAAGTTGGATTGATGCATGTTATTACTTTCCATTAGGAAGCAATTATCTATGATGTGGCTCTCTTGTTCGTATATCTAGCATCTATGTTAGATTGCTTTAAGTGGAGAGAAAGAGGTGGCTGTTTGGTTGTTCAATTACTGGGTTATGTTTGCAATATCAGTCTGTAATGCTATCACTAAATCTACAACAATAATTCCTTTTGGATCCCAGAAGGTTAATTGTTGTATACTTCATTTTGATGTCTAAAGGCAACTATTGTTTGCCTCTCTTCTAACAGGTCGTATGCTGCGTGTACTAGTTGTGTAATTTATTGATAATTGGCACTAAATCTTGGCCTGATAAAGTCTATAAGGGTCCTTTGTTGTTCTCCATGATTTAAATCCTCTACCATGTTTTCTTTCTATTGCTTCTTGGCGTTTAACTCCTCAGATTTCTCATTCTTGCTTTGGGATGTCTAGAGTTGTTGTGTATTCTATATTGTTTGCAAACTTTTTTTAAATAATAATAATAATTATTATAATTACTTTTTTTGTTCAGGAAACTGTATTCACACAAGAAAAGTATTAAATCATTAAATCAAAGGAATTCAAATCATATAAGACATTAAAAGTCTTCGGTAATGGTGCCAAAAACTTGTTGAGAAAGTTTTATATATAACAAAACTTTTAATACTGTAAGTATATGGATCGTATCTTGTAGTATCAAAAGGTATCATTCCCACGAGGACTATAGACACCTAAATAATTTGAATCAAACTTTGTCTAAGGTATTAATGTAACAGCCCAGACCACCCACCTACAGATATTGTCCACTTTGGGTCGCCCCTCGGGTCAAACCCCTCATAGTTTTGCTCTTCCCACCCTTGGAAAAACGCGTCTATGGTGGAGAGGTATCCATACTCTTATAAGGCATTCTTTGTTCCCCTCTCCAGCCGATGTGGGATCTCATCATCCACCCCCTTTAGGGCCCAGCGTCTTACGCTGGCATGTCGGGTCGGGAACCGGCTCTGATACTACTTGTAACAGCCCAGACTTTCCTTCCACAGATATTGTTCGCTTTGGGCTCTAAGCCCCTTACGGTTTTGTTCTTCCCCTTTTTGGCAAGACGTGTCTATGATGGATAGGTTTTCATACTCTTATGAAGCGTACTTCGTTCCCTTCTCCAACCAATGTGGGATCTCATCATCCAACCCCCTTAGGGCCCAGCATCCTACGCTGACACAACGGTTCAAGTACCGGCTCTGATACCATTTGTAACAGCCCAAACTACCTGCCCACAGATATTGTCCGCTTTGGGTTGCCCCTTGGGCCAAACTTCTCATAGTTTTGCTCTTCCCACACCAGGGAAGACGCGTCTATGATGGAGAGGTATCTATACCCTTATAAGGTGTACTTTGTTTCTCTCTCCAACCGATGTGGGATCTCACACTCTTCACCCCCCATAGGGCCCAGCATCCTACACTGGCACATCGGGTCGGGAACCGGCTCTGATACCACTTGTAACAGCCTAGACCACCCGCCCACAGATATTGTCCGCTTTGGGCTACCCCTTGGGCTAAACCCTCATGGTTTTGCTCTTCCCACCCTTGGAAAAACGCATCTATGGTGGAGAGGTATCCATACCCTTATAAGGCATATTTTGTTCCCCTCTCTAGCCGATGTGGGATCTCATCATCCACCTCCTTTAAGGCTCAGCGTCCTACGCTAGCACATCGGGTCAGGAATAGGCTCTGATACCAGTTGTGATAGCCCAGACTATCCTCCCACAAATATTGTCCGCTTTAGGCTCCAAGCCCCTTACGGTTTTGCTCTTCCCCCTCCTAGGAAGACACGTCTATGATGGAGAGGTATCTATGCCCTTATAAGGCATACTTCGTTTCCCTCTCCAGCCGATGTGGGATCTCATCATTAAAATATTGATTTGAATTAAAATAAACAGTAGAAATCAAAACAAATAATGAAATGAACTAAATAAACAATTGATAATTGAGCTGCTAATGAAATTGATATTGATCAAAGTTGAAGACTTAGGAACTATTATATCCTTATTTTGATTCCTTTAATCTTGTTGATTTAATTTATGCTTGATCCAAGATATCCTAAAGTTTTGATTACTCTATCTCAAGATCTAATCAATTAATCCTAATATAATTCAAAATTTTTGGATTTGTAATCTCTCAATTCACAACACTATTCCTAACTTATTCAATTATATTTGAAGTAATTCTATACATAATTAATTTCACAATTAAGATCTCTCTTTAATTATTCATTAATCTAATAATTGTGGATTTATTAAGTTTCCAACTCTCTTTGTGAACCTTAAAACTAATAACTTAATTCTCTCTCTCAATTTATTACCAAGTATATGCATGATAATTATCACAAACATTCAAAGATGTATTGAAATCAACAATAATTAAGGTTCACACAATAATTCAAGAAAATCCCTAATAGGGATCTAGAAACCCATAATCATGTTAAACATCTTATAAATCCAAATAAACATCCAAGACAATGAAAGAAATGAAGGGAAAAGAAACAAAAACTAATTTATGTCTTAAGCTGGAAATTTGGAATTTCTTTGAAGCTTTTTTTTAATGTAGTGGCTGCTACGTTTTTTTTGTGTGTTTTTCTTGTTCTTAAATAGTTCTTGAGGCTTCTTAGGTTTCCCCACTTAGTTTGGTTCCATAAATAGCCTCAAAATGTTAGAAGATCAAAAAAACTAGCGAGCTAGAAAAGCTAAAATCTGTTGGAATTGATGTGCACCTTCGTGAGATCCTTTATATTTCCAACATCTTCTTAATTCTTCAATTTCTTGATTTACAACACTCATAGACACATCAAACACATTTTGAAACTTAAAATTAAGATCCAATTCTTACTCTAAACCTAATAAACACTTAGAATACATACAAACACTAACAATAACACAATTCTAAGTCAATACTTCAATTATGCTAACATCTTTCTTAAGACTATTAATATCTAATCCTGGGTTAATTAATTGAAATATCTTTATAATTAAAATACCTAATATTGCTTTAGTTGCCTAACAAATTCCTCTATTAGGTTTGATTATAATCTGGAAGATTTATGTTGTCTTATCTCTAAGATTACACGAAAGTCCTTTTAATTATACTAGGTCTACTGAAACAAAGGATTTCTCAATCTTAATTACATGAAATCACATATGAATCAACATGCTGGCGATATTGTTTCAAGAATGATTAAGAAAATATAATAGAATCTTAATGAAACTAAAAAATGAATTAAATTAAAATAAAATCACTATAAGGTCTATCCCAAAGTTTATCTAAACCAAGTACAACAAAGCTTTAGTTCTTAATTATAGAAGGCATAACATCAAAATTAACTAAAATCCAAAAAATCAAAAGAAACATGTTGAAATCCCTTTTAATCTTTATGAAATCCACTTTAGATCTATGAAAATCTTCTCCAAATGTGTTACCTTACTTGTTTTTTCATTCTCTATGTCATCCTAGGTTGTCAATTTATGTATCCTGAGCCCCTCTCCTACTTTTTCTCTTAATTTTGCATTTATAGTTCACAAATTAAGGTTTTTGGTGGTACACAATCACCAACATAGGAGTGTGTGGTGGCCATTTTGATTAGATGTCATGAAACTCTCGAACTTAAAATAAATATGGGCTCAAAAAATATATATATATGCATAAGAAACAGTCTTGTTCATGGACAGTGTAACTCTCTAGAGTCATGGAACCATCCTATTTTGCTTGAAACATGTCAATATGGGTGTGTTAGTATGGACACGAGCGTGTCTACATGACACAGGTGTGTCCAGAGACCATGTGCATTTTTAGCTTCTTCATAACTTGACCAAAACAACTCCAAATCACCCTAAACTTGTCCCTGTTTGTTCCTTTTGTTCTAAATAAGTGAATTACAACCAAATAACACATTAGAAGTGAATTAAGTACCAAAAAATTAAAACTCTCGATAAAAAAGGAAAATGTACTAAATGTGGGACTAAAGGTATGATTTGTTAAGCATTTATCAAACTCCACACACTTAAGCATTTGCTTGTCCTTAAAAAAAATCAATTTCATTACTCTTAACTTAAACACCAAGAAAGCATTAAACAAATTGAAGATATCCGTCAAGATTCTCTATTATTCTTTTAATTGCAAAGTTTATTAAATTATTAACTACTTAGTTACTTGCATCAAATTATAAATCAATCCAATTTAATCCATAAATCTTTAAATTTCAACTTAATTCACACAATTCCATTTAATGCATAAATCGATCATATATAAGAAAAGTAATAAAATCTTTAAACAGTTTTTCATACCCCTTATTAAAAACAAAACACTAAATTTAAACAACATAGGAGCTTTTAGAAACTTGTTTAAAAAGTCACACCCTTTTGATGTGAAATTGTTAAACATCTTGTCATGAATATCCTCGGTTACTCAACTATGTCACTATTTCAAATGGCTACTAACACCACTCTTTAACTTTGACCTTTTTATTGGTATAAAGCTTATAGAGTAAAATTATTCATGCTCGTTTATTCACATATCACTATATATTTTTTCTTTTTTCTTTTTTTATATATCTGGGGTAATTAAACTGTTATTAAATAATTCACATTTAACTCAATGTAAGTACAGATTATACATAAAGCATCATAATGCAAATCAAGTGTCAACTTGATTATCAAAACTAATAACTGTTTGCTTAAACAAATCAAATCAAATCGTAACCAACTCATATTGAATCATCTTGATAAACATCCTTTAAAATTTTTTGAATTATTCATGATTAAGCTAATTATAACAAAATTGAAAAGTTTAACTTATCAGTTCCTCCCCCACACTTAAGTTATAGATTTTCCTTAATGTATAAATATGTAAGAATAATGAAAAATATGAAAAACAATGGTGAAAAGTGAATATAGCTGGTACTCACATGATAGTAAAAGATTTTTAGCCTTGTCTAAAGTTATTAACATCTATTCGGTACCGATGAAATCTTTTCTACTTTAACACATCAAGGTGTTGTTGCCTTCATAACCTATGGAACTCCATCAAATCTTAAGTAAGAAATTAGGAGTATAAAACTAAGATTAAATCCTATAAACTACTTAATCAAAACAAAAACACCTAATTATTAAGCTAACTCCCAACTAAAGCTTCTTTGCGAGTCTTTAGCTAGACTTCTCAGAAAATACTTCTTCAACTTGGCTATAATCAATGGCTTGGTTCCGCCCATTTTTCTGCAGAAGGGTTCACTAGCCTATAAATAGGCCACATGTTGTAATATAATAAGGAAATAAGGTATCAGAATAGTAAAAAATAATTAAATCCATTAATGCCCTTTTTAGTAACAAATTATTAATATAATAAGGAATAATAAAACCCCTAGATCTTTGATTGACTATAACAATTTTTTTTATAGGAAGTAGGAGCCTTCTGTACTTAAGATGACTGTTAATAATTCCTCGATAGATTCTTTATTTAGCTCCTCCTCTTCATCTTTCTTCTCTTCTTAAATGACAACCTCCTCCTTTTCTTTAACCTCTAGCTTCTCTCCACTCCATAAAGTTATCATATTCATATGTTCCCTCAAATCTAGCTTGATCTATCCAAATAAAACACCTAACTCTTTAGTTTTATAAAGGGTAGCCTCGATTGAAGCAAGAAATTTTGTAAGGGCATTGTTAAGAAATTGATATCCTCTTACTGCTATGGTTATATAAATCTAGATGAAGGGAGATCATTCCATGTAAAGCCACAATAATTGTTCCCCTATGAATTATAAGTATTATCATATGGGATATCTTGAGTCCATTTTTCTATGCAATTTTTTCTCTGACATATAGTTTGGTAGTTGCAATTCATGAATATGATGGTTACCCCTATAAATGCCCCAACAAATCATGGATATCGATTGAACTTTTAAATAAATGTCATTTTGCCTCTTATTTCATATTTCCAATACTGCAATAAATGATGGCATAATTTAATGCTCCGAAGAATATTGCCCTCTCCATGCTTCCACTATGTTTAGTGGCTATGACAATAAGTCTCAAATCTTGAAAATGGGCCATAAACACGAAATCAAGAAAGAGAGCTCCAAGGATAAATAAATAAAAGAAAAGAAAAGAAAAGAAAAGAAAACATGAAAGAAAAAAATTGCTAGATTAATAGAAATTAAGTTTTCCTAATATCATAATCCTTAATAATGACACCGCAAACTTGATGGTGATAATTTAGTTTTAGCCATAAGTGCACTATATAGTTGTAGATAACACTAACGAGTATAGGTTGATCCTATACAGGCAAATTGTTTTTTTCCCTAAAAATTAAATATTTGCATTAAGAAATGACTTATAGAACACTTGTAAGGGTTATAGGCAATAACACCCCAAAATATGATTTACATATAGCACTTAACTATTAATGTCACCAAAACACCATTTAACCACGTATTTGACACTCAAAAGATTCTGGAGGAAGGAAACTATCTTGTTTACACTTTGGAACACCAGAGACTGGAGAAACTAATAGGGTTACCAATTCACCGCCACCTTATAAAAAATCAATAGTTCGATGTATGTTTCATGTTTACAATCAACCATGGTCTATGATTAGTGGCTTACTTCCACCCGTTTCTCTACATAGTGGTTTTGTAGCCTATAAATAAGCCACATGTGGAAAGATAATAATAAGGATATAATGTATCAAATTAATAAATCCAAAAAGATTACATTAATGCCCTTTTTAGTAACAAATTGTTAATAAAATAAAGAATAACAAAACTTCCTGAATCTTCAATAAGCTCAAACAGTTTGTCCTCTAGGAAGCAGGAACCATTCGTGCTTAAGGTGACTACCAATGATTCATCAGTAGTTTCCTCAATTAGCTCCTCCTCTTGTTGTTCTTCAACCACCTTTGTCCGCCCTTCTACTTTCTCTTCCTTGACAAAGGCTTCTTCTTTTTCTTTAATTATCTCTTACAACTTCTCTACTTACTCTTCTTAGACAGAGGCTTCCTCCTCTTATTCTTCCTCTACTTCCTCTATCATCAGTTCTTCCTTCTCATCTAAAGCAGTAGTTGCTTCCTCGTCTTCTTGGAATGCAACTTCATTCATAAAGCCAATCTATAGATACTAGAGAAACTAATAGGGTTACCAATTCACTGCCACCTTATAACACATTTGTTAGTGGATTATCTCTTCATGTTGAGTTTCTTGTCACTATAATTCCTATTCATCATTATTATTGGGAAGACTAAAGTAATGGAACAATGCTTCACTAACTTCTCTAACGCAAGTTACGACTGGTAAGTGAGCTTTATCCACCAAAGTTTTTACATTACATGCAAGTAGGGAATATGTATAATTAGCCATGTATGTGAATCTGGGAACCATCAACCAAAGTTAAGTTCCTTCTATAGTCTCAAGGAAGTAGCTAACTCGTGATTAAGTCTTTAAGATATTAGCTGCTTCCTGATATTAAGGAGCGCATTACCCTTAACTTCATTTATATTTCTCTCCTTGTCCTAGAATCTTCTTTAATTTCATTCTCTCTATAGCTCCTTTACATAAGTTCCTACTACATCAAGATAAATAACTATGGTAGCTTTGGGAAGATAGGAGTTGTTTAATAACCATTAAACTATCAAAGGAAAAGTAATCTTATGCATGTTCAAGTGACAAAGCAATGTTACCTAGTTCTATATAGTGAGGGTATAAGGACATTCAAAAAATAAATAATCCCTATTCTCGGATACACTTTACGAAGGAAACATATTGGTCTTAGATTTTAATAAGCCAATCTATCCATTGTACTTAATTTGTTCCTCACTGCTAACCATGATAAAAAATCCTCTCTACGTAGTAGGACCTTATTCAAGACTAACCTAAACCATTCAACCTCAAGCTCCTCAATTTGAATCTTTTCTTTGCACATATAGTTGTGCTAATGGTAATATCTTGAGAGTCTAGATTACGTAAATATGAGGGAGTTAAGTGGAAAATAACATAAGGAACGATAATCCATGTCCTTCCATCCATTGAGGAACATACCTTGGCATGAATGAGAAATTTATTAAGACTTTTTATGCTTGATGATTATGTATAAGGGAGCCTTGTTATGTCCAGTTATTACTAATATTGACTTATGAAGGTTAGTTTTAGGATAACTTGAATCTAATTATATGTTAATTTGATTAATATGAAATGATGATTTAGAGTGTGGATGGATAGGTTGAGGTTAATAAGGGATGGATGTTTGTAAGATTCATAATTTAGATTATGATTTGCTTGAGGACAGCCAAAAGTTTATGCGTAGGGATGTTTGATAAATGCTTATTTGACTATAATTATACATTCATATTTAATGTTTTTTGCTTGATATTTAATAGTTTTATAATATTTTTGGTAGTAAATTCACTTCAAATGCATTTATAAGTGATAATTGCCTTCTTGGATCAAAAGGAGAAGAATTAAAATGAAATCATGACATAAATGCCTTGAAGCGAATTAACTACTAATTGCCTCTCAGATCAAAAGGAGAATAATAAAGATGAATCATGACATAAAACAAAGATTTAAAGCAACTTGGAGATACACGGCCATGTATATGCCTGTGTAAGTCTCTGTGAATGTGCAAAGTCACGATTTTAGGTATTTATGGAGCTACGTGGTCACCTACAACATTGTGTAAGTGACCATCTATGTTCCAGAATAGTTTTTACTATAAAAGGATGTGAGCAGAGGCAAACAAAAGAGAGCCAAGAGGAGATTTTGAGTTATGAGACATATACATAAGTGATATTTTTGATCAAGGGATGAGGAAAACACAAGGAATACGTCAAGAGATCCTATAAAAAGCTACATCCAATCTAAACTTGTAAGGAGATTCAATAAAAGAGAAAGGGAGATTTAGAATTATGATTCCTTTGTTTTCTTTTAGTTTTTCTGCATGTTTGTTATTGATTTTGTTTTCTATAAGTAACTAAAATTGTTAAGTGTCTAGGTGTGATAAACCCTAGTTGGTGATAACAATATGATTTAATCTTTTATTCAATACAATTATGTTGATTGATTTATTACGATTCAATTATACATTTCATTCTTGTTCTAATATATCTAAAATATTAGTGCATGATTTGATTTCATATGGTTAAGATTAATAAATCCTCTTGTATGAATAGATCTACCATAATTAGAAGGATTTGCATACAAACCTAGAGATAGGTTGACATAAATCCTCTGGATTAGGATCAAACCTAATAGCGGAATTCATAAATCGATAATGCAATCCTAGGGTTTTTAACTAGAAATTTTTTTGTTAATTACTGATGAATTAGTTGTTAATAGTCTTGAGAAAGATACTAACATAATATAGGAATTTCTATGGTCCAATAATCGATAATACAATTGCATGATAAAATGTTAATATTTAATAATTCTTAGGGGGATTCATCACCTTGACACTATTATTTGATATTGATTTTTCTGAGTACTTTCCTCCATCTTGCGATAAGGATTTTTTAATTGTTATTTCGTTATATTTTATTTAAAAACCAAAAAAGTGATTCATAGGTTAGATAATAAAAAAAGTAATTCCTAATACTT
>JAOSBL010000004.1:16520572-16536861 GCA_027568915.1 Erythroxylum roraimae | reverse complement strand
TTATTGTTATTTCAAATTAATTGTCATTATTATTTATTATTAAGATTTTTGAAAGCATGGTTGATGTAAATAGTAAATAGTAAACTAGTAAAGTATATAATACAATTGTATAATATACCAATATGGATTATTTTGCAATTTTTAAAAATTTTAGGGACTATTTTATAAATTTAAAAAAAATTTCAAAATGATACTCGGTACCGATTAGTAGAGTACTGTTTGGTACTGGTACAATTTTATTCTAAAGCTCAATCTGATACCAAATTTGGTACGGTATTCGTAAATTTGCCTAAGAGGTTACAAATAGGAAGGCAAATTAAAAAGGAGCCGAGTCTTCTTAAGTGGCCATTGTATTTGAACTGAAAAAGAAAAGAGAGAGAGATAGAAACAAGCAAAATCCCAAGTCGTAAGTAATAAAAACTTGAGGAGAAGCAGGCTGTGGCTGTGGCTATCCTTATACCCTCCTTTTCTCAATGTCTGGATTCTTCTCATTGACACGTTTCTCTTACACCATCCTTTTCCCTTTCTCCGCTTATAAATACCCTTTGCCATTCTCTTTTATATTCTTATGCCCTTTGTGGGGTTTCTTTTAAGACTGGCCAAGAAACCATCTCAGAAAACTTAAGAGAGAGAGAGAGAGAGAGGGAGGAGATAAAAACAGACCCCCCTTCTCGGCGGAAGCACAAAACATCCAAATAAGCCCATATTTTAAAAAACAAGGCATTTTTTAGATTTGATGATAGAAGATCTGAAAACACAAAGGAACCCAAAAATAAGATTACAAAGATTAGCTGACAGGTAGGTGGGGGAGGATTAAGAGAGAGGAAACACTTTGAAAAGCTTCTTCTATTTCCTTCTTCACCTTTGTTTCTTCCATTTTCTTCTTCATAGATTTCCCTTTTTGGGATCTTATCCATCTACGTATACATTGCCCTTGCACCTTAACAAAAAGAAAATAAAAATTTGTGTGAACGCTTCCTTGTTTCTCTGTTTTTACCATTGAAGCTCTTTACTTTTATTCATAAATCTTTCTTTTTTTTCTTTAAAATATAACTTTATTTACAGATGTATTTGTTTACTGATGGCTTGGAAAGTTGGAATTAGGGGTTTTTGTTAAGTAGGTTCTGTGCCTGACCTAAGTTTTGTTCCGTTGGTCTATTCTAGGGTTTGATCTGATCATCACTGAAATCAACCTTAATTGTGGTTTTTGAGGGATTAGGGTTATGAAAGGATATTCTTTATAGGAAACTGGGGATTGGATGGTAAATTTTGTTTTCTATTACTATTACACCTAACAGAAGTAGTGCTTTCTGGGATCAACAGCTGTGGTTCTAAGTTTGCACATTGATCTTCGAGAGGGAATTTCTCGTGATTTTCTTTGGAACAAAACCAGTGGCTCTTTCGGAACTTGGGAGTAAGTACAAGTTTTGGGGTCTGTGCACTTATTGCTTGACTCGTTGATTCCTATGTTTAAGTGAAGCTCCTGATATTGGTTTAACTTGTGAGCAGGTTATGATCTCACTAGTGTCCTAGTGGCAAACAAGTAGGATCAAATTGCTCTGGAGCTTCAGCTTTTCTGAAATATATTTCCCATGGACTTATCTCGTTTGCATTACTACTTATCTGGACATTGAAGGAGCTTGTTCATTTTCTGGTACAGCAAGATCGGGCATTTTAAAGCTTCCACGTGGTTCTATTGTTGATTCTGAGTTGTGACTTGAGTTTTTGCACGCCCTAAAATCTCCATCTTTGAATAAGTGAATTGTGGATTGAAAGGTGATATTGGAAAAGCATGGAGTGATTTCCAAGCTGGAAATGATTGCAGGGACATGGTGCATGGACAGGAGAAAGGCCGCTGTTTTGTTCCTTTATTGGAACATCAGTGCAGGAAACTAAGCGAAGCTTTTTGCTTGGTGGACCAATCCCACTTTGCTGTTTCTAAGCTCACGTGCAATGTCTCGTTGCTTTCCATTTCCTCCTCCAGGATATGAAAAGAAGGTTACAATTGATGATACTGACTTGCTAGCAAAGGTTGAAAATATCATTCTCTAGTAATATGCTATTGCTAGCGTGATTTGCTTTCAACTCTGCATTATATTCTTCTGGCCGTTCTGAAATTCCTCATTATTTGAATCCATGTCAGTATCTCACCATTTTAAGTTAAAATTTTTGGGTCTTTACCTAATTACAACCGGAAACTACTGAAACTCCACTGGGTGATATAGGAAGGAACACATGGATGAAATCAAAAGAGGAAAGGAAAATGTGCTTCAAGTCGGCTTCAAGAATTATTTCATATAATTTGGAATCTTCACTGATTGATTTTAGCAGATTATAGAAGTGTCACGTTTCTTATATTACAAGTTACAAGCATACTTCGTACTATTTAAAGAAAATTTAGGCACCAACCTGAATGTATGAAGGTCTCATGTGAACAATACCAGAACACGTGTCTGATACAGATTTTGCATAGAACTCACTCCCATTGCCTCGTCCATGGAGAAAGCCATGAGCATCTAATTATTAAATGCTTTTTCTTATTTTTATGCCCTTTGTTTCCTTGTTTGGAGTTTGAACATGCTATGCATACTTAATTTTCACTTTAAATTTCAAAAGATTTGAATATGAAATTGACTTGAACGCAGCATAGAGATTTATGAACTCACCATGTAAAAAGCAGTGGGGTTGTGTTCATCTAAAGTACTTTGCACTTTTCCAGTGATTCATGCTGCTCTTTCCATAAAAAATTACCGTTATACTTTTCTGTTTGCTACTATTTTGTTACCATGTGAATTTAGAGTAGTTGGAAATCGTTTGAGATTAATTGCTAGTAAACTGAAATGTCTAAATGTAAGATGTTAGAATTGATAGCCTGGCCACTTTTTGCTGTAGTATCGTGATGATAGTCATCATGGAGGTTTCTAGGTTTTAATGTCAAGAACTCCAACTAAAGACAGACTGAAAATTTTGCTAACATGTATAGTGCATAGCGATTTGGATGCCTCAATTTGATGCTAACTTTCATGTGGAAGAAATGTGAATTTAACTTAACCTATTCAGATTAATGGCATCATTATACAAATGTTAAGAATTAATTATGCTGTTGATAATGGAAATGGAGTTTTCTCCATTATATGATATATCTGTAATTGTAGTAAATAATCCTAATTATATAAGGGCACACTTGCTATGAATAAGCTTCACTACTGTTTAGATGAAGTTATTCTGTTTAGTTTCCTGCATCAGTGGCATTAATAGTGTGGTTATTCCTCATTACTTCTGAGTAGATGCTTGGTCTTTTGAGAGCCTTGCTTTGTAAGCTAAAAGTATCTGTAGTTGATTAATTGTGAGGAAGTAAGGGGCTTTACTGTAAATAGCTATTTTATAATGATAGTAGTAAGTGATTTCCAGGGCTGTAGGTAACAAGAACTAGCTATTTTAGAATGTTAGTCGAAATGAGTTCTAGGGAGATGTATAATATAGACATTCTTTCATCAATAAATTACAATCCCAACAAAAAAAAAAAGCTTTAAATTTGATTGTGTTGTGGACAAGAAGATTATATTTCAGGCTTAAATATCTTTTTGCTTGTGTATGTAATGAGTAAGAGAAGTGTATAGCTTCATGTTGCAACTACATGTGAGATTGAATTTTTCTTTTCATTTTATTTTGTTGGACGCATTCGCTTTATGTTGCAATTGAAGTTGATTAAAAATGCCTATGTATTTAATTGAAGTTTCTGAGATGGTGAGGATTTGATATTTGCACCCATTATTGCTTATATTGTATAGCTGGAAATAGCTCTTTTGGATGCAACAACTGATATGCATAATGTGCTCTCTGCGCATTTTGTTACTTCAAATCTTTACATTGAGGAACTTATTTTTGTTGGTGTATATAATTAGGCTCATTCTGATCCAGGTCATACTCTGCATATTAGTGAACTTGCCAAACGAGATCATATTTTCATACCCTGTGTATTTTTATGTATCCAGTGTCCGGTTATCTTGACATGTAAAAGAAGGTTTAACTTGCTTTTGGTTGTACTTAGCCCAATACATTCCCGACATATTCCCTTGCATCTTTGTCTAATCATGTGAAATGTTGAGGTAATCTCATAATAGGTTGGCTGGTTATATTCCCCTTTTGCCCCTCAAAAGTAAATATAAATTACTGAAAGAAAAATGTTCTTGCTGTTCAGAAAATGGCAGCTTAATGGAATGGATTATCTTGAATGCAGATTGGGTTTCTAGCTTGTCTTCTTTCTCACAGTTATTAGACAGATTTCTATGATTGCTTTAGGTTTAATGTATCAACAACTTGATTATGGACAAGGCGATTGGAGTAATACTGGTTATGTGGTCTCATGAGTATCCCTTAGGTTTCAAGATGTAGATGATTACGAGGAACCACAACTTTTTTTAATCTAGACCTTTTGATTTATCCTCGACCTTTTGTACTCTAGAATGTTTATATATTAAATCAATGAAATCCTTAATCATTGAAAAAAAAAACTTGTTTATGGACAATTGTTGCAATTCATGGGGGAAATTTGAAGCATTTGTTTTAATTCTGTCTTCTCCCACAGCACCGCATAGATATGGCTTAAATTTTTTCCAAATTATTTTCTTTGAAATCCAAGCTTTTATACAAATGTTTATACTTTGATAATTCTGATTTAGTAGACAAGCTAACATTATGGCGTGTGTAAGAATCTTGGTTTGGCTGTATCACCTTAGATACTGAAGGCAAAGATATTAATTCAGCGGCGTGAGTTGGTCCTTGAGGTAGTATATATTCATTCAGGACTCAAGAAATGTCAAAAAAAAATGCACATTACACAATTTGTGCAAAAAATCAGAGACAATTATAATAAAAATTTAGAAATTTTAGATCCATGATTTTCTTAATTTATCGCCCCTATTAAAATTTCTAAATTTTTATTATAATGTGCATTTTTTCACCTTAGCTTAGACAATTCTCATAGAGCCCAAGTCTTCTTTTTTTTTTTTTTGGTTGAAGTGGGCTGTTCTTACTTCACTGTGTGTGTATATTTTGTTGTGCTTGGGTCATTATCTTCCTTATATACCAACTTTCTTTTACACTGTCTGATCATGTACTACAGATTCTATTTTCTGATTGATGTGAATCCTCTGTACATATTCAAAGTATAGTACCATTCTCGCATCTAGTTCCTAATCTATTGACATTTTTGTTTGGGTTGTTTCTAATTAGAACATTATTTATAGGAGAAGAAGCACAAAAGGGACAAGAAAGATAAGGAAAAAAAAGAGGGCAAAGAGAAAAAGAACAAAGATAGAAACAAAGAAAAACATAGCGAGAAAAAAGACAGAAAAAAGAAGCACAAGGAAAAGGAGAAAGACGGGGAGAAGGAGAAGGCTAAGGAGAAAAGGCAGGTTTATGATGAGCGAAGACTTGAAGGACAATCAGAGTTTCATAATGGGGAGAAGTTCAGCTCTAACAGTATGCCAGATAAAGATATCAATGACTCGAAGTATGTGCATGAGCTGGTCAAAAGAATTAGGGAGGAAGACAGGGTGTCAGGAAGCCAAATGCTTCATAAGATCACTGAAGCAGAGCAAAGGAGAGTTGAGGTGCAAGGGTGGGCACTGGATAACCTTTACCTCAACCAACTTGAGGAGCAACAAAAGCGCAAGGATAAGAATGAAGATCGTAGCAAGGTCAGTGGACAAAGAAACCACAACGATGCAGGAGGTGTGGAAAAAACATTTGGTCAGAGTTTTCCTGGTATGGGTCAAGAAAGAGTTGAAGGAATTACTAAGTTGGTGGAGAAGGACCCTGAGAAGGAAATTGAAAGGAAGGAGAAGAGTAAGCACAAAGAAAATGATAATAAAGGTGACAAGCACAAATACAGAGATCCTGAGAAGGATCGAAAAGCAAAGAATAAAAAACGAGATAAAGAAAAGAAAAAGGAGGCAAAAGTGAGGGAGGTGAGTGAACCAACAAATGATCAGGCTAAATTCAAAGAAAGTAGCCCCCTACTGGAAGGAAGCAGCAAGGACTCACTGGATTTTCGGATTTCTAGGTCTTGTGATGCTGCCAGGCTGGGCGGCACAAATTCTGCTGTTGAGGAAAATCTTGGGAAAAGAAAGGAGGTTGAAATCAATGGATATCTACCTGGTGAGTCCTTTCATGTTTTGTGCAGTGCAGCACCTTTTATTTCTTTATGATGAATGGAACTTAATTGAAGTTGTGGGTGACTAGTTGCGGGAATAGATGTACGCTATAGTTAGATGGTTGACTAAGTATCTATTCTTCAGTGCATGAGTCATTTCACTCTTGGACAGGTTTTAAACTAAAACTTAATATAGGCATATTATCATCGTTTATATCAGCCCTCTGTTTTTTTGCATTCCGTGTCATTGGTGAAGCATTTTTATGTTGTGCTTACTAATCTGCGTTGGCCTTTAAATTTTTGACAGGCAATGGAGAACGTCCTAATAAATTAGCAAGGCCTGTCTCTTCCTCTAACTTGGTTATTGAAAATGGAAATAAGTTGGAACAATGCCAAACTTCTATTCCACCTATATCTGAGAAGCAGGGGCTAGTTGATGATCATAGATCCAATGTTATGGACTGCAAAATTAATGGTTTCTTAACACCTCTGCAAACCAATGATTGCAAACCAAGGCAATCTTCTGCTAATGCACCAGCTAACGAGAATGGTGAAGTCTATCAAAAACCACCACATCCTGATTTGAAGTATCTGAATCGGATACTTTCTGTACCTAAAATGGATGAATGGCCTGATTGCTGTGACCAGGAATGGCTTTTTAGCAGTGATCACAAGTCAAAGAAGCTTGAGACTGGTTCTTCTGTGACTAATGGAGAAATCCAAGTCTGGGCAGAAGCTCAACAGAAGTGTGCAGACATTGTTGCACTTCCATACGTGATTCCATACTGACATTGCCCAAGTGGGTTGATTTTTTCATTTCTGCGAGTTTTGGCTATTACCTCCAGGACTTGGAGGTGTGCTGGTAGGATGTCTTGTTCCTCCTGCTGCTCTGGGGTTGCTGCCATTGTAACAGGCCATTCAAGGTCTCTTCTGCTTGGGTATGTTGTCCGAATCATTTTTTTTGAAGGTTCAGAGTGGTTCTGATTTATGTTAGTGGCATCTGATTCCTTACCCTTGAAGCGAGTTATTATAGCAACAGATATATGCATAATGCTTATCATGGTTGATGCATATTGTCCGAGGGAGTAACAAAAAGGTCCTGACGGGTTTTATCATTTGGTACAACAGAGAGAGGCTGATCTTAAATTGATGGTATCGGGATGGTTAGTTTCATATTTGTTAATTTAGAGGATGATTTTTTAGGCAAATGAGGATTATAGGATTTTTCCGTGCTGCAGTTGCACAAGCAATTTTGATTTGTACAATGATGAATGACATACTTAAATTTGTATATTAGCAGGCATAATTGAAGAGGCATTCCAATTTCTTCGAGCTGACCTTCTTACTTCCCGTCTCCTTTTGGATTCCCTTGCTTTCTATCATGAATTTACCTGTAACTAAATAATAAAAAATTGTTTAATTGCGTTTTTTCAATATATGTAATTTCATGTAATATAACTTAATTCTCCTGTACACTTATCATATTCCTTCTGTAAAAAGTTATTAATTCTCCTGTACAAAATGATGTATCCTTATTTATCATATTCCTTCTGTAAAAAGCTATTTATAGTTGACTTAAACTTATTAAAAATATTCTATATACTTAAGTTACTTTTTCCTGCAAAAATATGTTAAAAGGTCTGTTAAAAACATAAAGATTTAGAAAAATTCAATTTTCGATATGATAATATAATCTTAATTTATTATTAATAGTAATACAGTTAAGTGGTAAATTTTATTTAGATATTTAAATGTTGTATAAATTCTCATTTGGGCCTGTTTGAGTGCTAGTTTCTTATTTTTTATATTTTCCGAAGTGCTATTAATTCTCCTCTTGTTCATAACTTTAAGCTCTCTCTTCACAAATTTGAGCTTATTTTTTTTATACATTTGAACGCCTAATTAAATCTTTTTATGTTTTCATTCATTCTCTTAGCTATGGCTTCTTCACATCCATTAAGATCAATTTAGTAGTTGTTAAACCTAAAATAGAAATGTCTTAGATTAGAAGATCGGCCCATTTAGATCCCTGCTGGGAGTGATATAAAGATATGGGATTGCAAAAAATATGCTTTACTATCTAGAAGTTGATTTTATCATAACTATACCCAAATTCTTTCTAAATAGCCATGCACTTTGTTGTTTATTGCTCTAGGCTATGAGGTTTCTATCAAACTTCAAGTATAAAGTACTTTTTTTTTTTTTGGTTATACGTTCTCTAAACCCATTATCAAAGAGGTTTACTCCCTTCTTGTCTTCTTCTACTTCACGTGAATAAAGTATTCTATTAAAATCTCTTAATATCAGCCAAGGATTAGTCATACCAGCATAGATATTAGCCAAGTCCCTTCATAATTCAGCCTTTTGGAAGGAAAAATTTGTATCATATGTATAGATAATATAAATGATTCATGTGTTCTTTAGTACCTCTAGTTCTAAGTTAATGAGATGAGCAGAATACTTGATATCAATCACTTTTAGCAAATTAGATTGAATGCTACAACTATTCTCCCATTGATATGATGATGGTGATCGACTAAAATGTTCCAATCTTTCCCAAAAAACCACAAGCTTATATTGAGTTCACTTTCTTTTATTAAAGTTTCTAGAATTTGCCTTTTTGTAATAAAAATTCATTAATTATTTTTTTTTGGAGTTGATACCCCTCACATTCCAAAAAATTATTAACATAAAACTTAGTTTTAGATCTTATTATGGACTCTACCCTTGGCATTCGTTCTTGATCTTTTAATATTGCTTAGTGAAAAGTTATCATTTGCCTCCTAAGTTGTTTCTTAGTTATAAAACAATAGGGGTTATGGTTCCTAAGTTGCTTTCTCCTCTTCCTAGGAGGCCATCTTAATGTCCTTACTAGCTTTTGGAAGTTTGTCTATGGCCTCCAAGTTCCTTTTTAATATGTTCTTCGATAGGCAAGTCTTTTGGAACATTTGCATTTCCTTAATATTCATGGCTAGTAGGGCAAGTTTTTCTGTGGCTTTTAGATCACCAAAATGTTGATTGGACCCTTAAATTTGTTCTCCAACATTTACAGGTATGCTTATGATATTTTTTTGAGTTCCTTAATGGTGATTGTGAGACTTCTATATATTAGCCTCCTCATTTTGATAGTCTTTGTATACTTACATCACCTCTATAGCCTCTTTTAGAGTATTTTTTAGAACTCTTTCATCCTGATTAATTAATGTCTTGGATGTAGTTATTGGAAGAAACATCTCCATTAAGTTCTTTAAAATCCCGTATATCGAATATATTTCTAGTTGGTCTCCAAATTGGTTTCTCCTTTGGTTTGGTTGGCTTTTATTGGTATGAAACTAAGATGACTTCTTCAGTGAGTTCTCTTGCTTCATCTAGCCTTGTGAGCCTTAGGGTTTTAGGGAGTTCCTTGGTTATTTCCACCTCTACGTAAATCATTGCATATCTAATTCTACTTAAGGATGCAGTATTTTAGTCTATACATAATGGTTTCCCTATTAATCTCACTAAATAGTTAAGGCTTAGAGTGCTCTAATATTTACGGGGAATAATATATAAGTGCACGTAAATGGGGTTTACTTTTAGCTTACTCATGTCAAGAGTCAATCCAGGTTTCCACAATTGAAAAATCATTGATGTGTCATGGGTCTTGTTCTAGTATACTCAAGGCATTGGCTTCATTTGTAAATTTCAAAAGATAAAAGTCCTCCTCATTGATAAAGATTGATTCCAAGCCATAACTCTTCCACTTTCGTTTAGTCTAAGCTTTAATGAGGGTTAAGGATGTCTCTTTTTCTAAAAGCAACCAACAAGGGAGTAGGTCCACATTGTAGCCCCTACTTGGAGGATTGCTAGGGGAGGAGAGATAACAATTTTCCCTCCTTCAACTGGTTGTAGATCCTCCTCCACTTTTGACCATGTTTTCCTTCTTAGGGAGTTACCTTTGGTCGTTTAAGAGTTATGGTTTATAATTATCTTAATATAGAAGTTACAGGATTATTAAGTTATGAGTTGAGTTATGAGAGCAAGGTTGGATTAGAGAGCCTAGGTGATCAGGGGATTAAGAAGAGAATTGGAGTTTGACTTGTAGGAAGAAGAGAGATCAGGTAAGTAGTTTAAGCAACTTAAAAGAGAGGTAACAAAAGAAGCTACTTCCATAAAGGTCATGGTTAAGGAGAGGAGCTAGGCTAGAGAAGTTAGAAGACTTAGCATTGATTTCTAATAAATAAGTATTCCTCTTATTATAAATTTTTATTAAAAAGACCATTTTAAATTTATAATAAAAATCTAATCTAATTTTTTATTTATTTAGAAAAATGATAAATGAGTAAAAACCAAAAACATATAACATAAAAATATAATAAACATGTGAAAACATATAGAAAATAGATTCATATGAAGAAGAACATTAACATTATATCATATAATAAGAATAAAAATAGTAGAAATATCTTCCTTTTAGAAAAGAGAAGATCCAATAATAAAATAACAAATTCTTTCAATTTCCTTGGGTCTGTTAGGAGTTTAAGATTTAACACTTAAAAGATTTTGAAACAAATCTAACAAATCTGAGTGCAAAATTTTATGTATTAATTTTTTGGGAAAGGAGTGTGTGTAGGTACATGTCATATAGAACTCTATATGGTGGACAGTAATTACCCCTAATCGATTTATTAACATAAAGGGGTTTAAGGTTTAGACATTAAATTCCTATGTTAGACTTGTCACTGTGAAGGGATAGGCCCATAAATTGCTAAGGAGTGAGCTACATTTTCTATTAGCAATTACCCCACAAGTTTTATCCAAAAGCATTATAAATGGAACTTCTACAAATCTAGAGTATGTGTTGGTGTGTAGCTTTAACCAACATGAATCTTTGGTAGAAAGAGCAGTGCAAAAGTGTCAACCATCTTAGGAAAGCGAAAAGGTCCATGAATTTTAGTTATCAATGTACCATTAGTTAGAAATACTAAAGATCTTATAAATAACTTCTCATCGCTTTTAGTAAGACCTTTACTTATTTCTGAGTAGTTTTTATATATCTTATACCGATTCTTCCATTACTTTATGGTTATTCCTTTTAAGTCTTACTTGCTTCTTCAATATGTTCCCTTAAGTTTAGATTCCTTTTTTGGACTTCATGTGTCATTCAAGTAGTTTGAAGTCATAATTCTAGCACTTCCAAACTTGAATTTAGAAGGGTGTAGAATATCTAGCTATGGTGAGTTGACTTAAGGATAAAGATTATCTTATTATTGTTCCTCATATTGAATTAACGATTAAATTTAAGGTATAGGGTTATTGAGGTATAATCAAATCATCTGATCTAGAGGGAATGAGGGCTAATTTTTTTCCATTCCTCCTTATGTCAAAATAAAGCACCTACTCCAGTAGGCTTACTTCGTCAAAGCTAGCGATATCAAGTTCTATGATGATAATTTTTAAGTGGGATGAGAATTCCTCTCGATGAGTTTTGTCTTTAATTCTTAAAAGAAACAAAATTTTCCATATGTGCACCACTTCCATTTTTGGTGTCTTCTTTCATCATTCCAGGTGGTCTTCCACATAATAAACATAAAGCCTACCATAGATCTATTTAAATTAATTGATCAAATTGTCCCTTAGTTAAGATCCCAAGCTAGTAAAGTTTGAATGCTAAACTTGGGATTAGTTTGAATAAGCTACCAAAAGGGACTCATTGGTGGAAGAAACGATTTTTGTTTTTAGCCTTAGAGGATGGGACCTTTAAAAGGTGATAATAGTTAGATGCCCTCCTACCCTCACATGTGTAACACTTATTAGACACTAGGAATCCACTTCTATCTTAAGGAATTTACACTAGAGGAAGAGTTGTATTTATAGGTTGACAATATCAATAAATAAGCCTATAGGTTGCTTTTTCATACTTCTTTGTTTTTGTATTGGTTATTATTACTGACTTCTAAATTTTATAGGAATGTACCTAACTTGACTTATATTTACAGCTCATAAGGGCATTAGGAGTTGAAAGACCTATAGGCTACATAAGTCAACCTTGTCATTGAGATTGATGTTTATAATGAGCTGGCCAAGAAAGTCCTCACGCCTATATAGAGTTTTGTAGGACAACAACTTTAAAAGACACTACTATTAACAATGAAGGAAAGAAGCTTGATATAGAGATCTTCATCTCCAAGTGGGACATTGAGCCTAAGAAATTGGCTTTTGAGAAGGCCATGATTGATATGTAGCTATATCGAAACCCGATTGTTCCTAGAGACTAGAAGATTTTTTTAGGAACTCATTAGACACGTACAAGTAGATTCAAGTCGACTTTGAAAAGGTGATTAGTTTTTATCTTTAATTTGTTACATGGTCAGGTTTGTACTATATAATAATTTGTAACATAGGTCCTAATATATGCAAAATATTTACAATAAGATATCCTAAATAACAAGAATATAAAGACTCTAAATCAGAAGGTTTAAAGTCTAACCTTAGACTATGACACATTAAGATTCTAAATATTAAAAAAAAAGTATATTATGAGAAAGGAGTATAAGATGGATGTGTGTCGTGATTTCCTAAAGGGCAGTATTTTGAGACTTAAAATTACGACATTATGGCCACAACTATTTGAGTATTACCATATCTTATGTGGTTTAGGTATTTGATCTCCTTCTTTACCATTTGAAGCTTTCAAATTCATATATAGGATTTGCTACCTTGAGGTCCCCTTAGTCACTGCCTGTTGAAATCCTTTAATTCCTAGTAGGTAGTTATTAAAGCAAAAGGGAGTTCTTCTTTAGTAGTTTATGAAAATATTGTAAATGACTATAGGTGTGTGATTAGAAAAGAGAGATGCTAAAATAAGCCTTGCTATCTAGAAACTTAATTAACCAAGGCTCTGTCTAGTTTCTTCCTTATGAACCATTTTCCACCTTTTTGTTATTCCAAATGTAAAAGTTTCCTTTATACTTAGATTTTATATGCTTTACATAATTCCTAAAGTCCTCATTGAAGTTCCTTAAGCTTTTATTCCCTTTAACTTCTGAGTATAAAAGGGTACTAGTAAATTTTGCTAGAATTATCCAAAGGGTATCAATAAAAGAGAGAATCATCTTCAGCTTATCCCACATAATGCATCATTAAAACAAAGATTATAGACATGCATAAAATTTAATTGAATCCTAGTCTTCATCTATGGGTAACTCACTAAGAGATGAGTGTTGTTTTATGATTAAGGAATAGAAACTTTAATTATATCTATATTATAGGTAATCACTATTCTTCTATTGTAATGAGCTTAGTGATTGGTAATAAATCGATAATGTTTTCCCAATAAGTCTAGCCTTTTACACTTATCAACATTGAGTTTTATCTCTAAATACCTATTGCCATAGGTATTATTTCACTAAGATAACCTCAAAGTACCTAGTGCTTCTTGGAGATATTGACCTTTTACATTCTAAGAAAGAATTGTCATTAGGATTAGGTTAAATGTCTAGAGATATTTTCTCTACATCTCCTACTTAATCTCCCCCTACTTGCCACTTTGAAATCATTTCCAAATGACTTCGAGCTCTATTTGATCTGATTGTAGGGACACAATTTCTCTAGTCCTAGTTTAGGTTTAGGTGTTAATAGAATTAATGATGAGTTGATTAAGAGGATCTCCTTAAATATTTAGAGGGGTCATAACTATGCCATTTTATCAATGGGAGAATTCCTAATGTGTATGATAATATATGTTTTTAACCATAAGTGCATGGTGTAGCTGTAGCTAAAACTGACAAGTACAGATCAATCCCACAAGGATCGTTAATTGACTTTCTCTAAATGTGTCAATATTATTTTACCGCAAGTACGAGTCAATTCCATGAGCATCATAAGTACTAGTGATTATCGTTGTCCTATTATCTAGTTTATAAAATTGGTTTTGATTTTTAATTTCAAAGAAAATAAAACTAATTAATTTCAAAGAAAATTGGTTTTGATTTTTAAAACTATTAGGTAATTAATTTCTCAAACAAGATTTCTCTTCAAATGATTACCAATTTGATAATTATGGGTCCATTAAACTGCCAAATCTTGTTGCACAATCTAACTTTGATTACTTTTGACTCACTCTCTCGATTTATTGTCAAGTTTAAGCATAAACAATTATCACAAACATCCAATATGTATTGAAATTAACAATAATCAAAATCAGAAAATAAATCCAAAATAAATCCTAATATCAAATTTAGAACTTCATAAATATGTTTAACATTTTGGAATTCAGATTACACATAAAGAAAAATGAAAGAACTAAATGGAAAGAAGAAAAACTATATTAATGACTTGTTCTGGAAAATGTTCTTTTTGAACTCCCATATTTGATCCACTCTTTAATATTGGATGCTACCTTTGTTTTATGTATTTTCCATTCTTAAATAGTTCTTAAGTCTTCTAGGATTCTTTCCAGGGTTTTCCCACTTAATTTGGTTCTAAAAATAGCACCAAAACGTCAAAAGATTAAAAGCAACTCGCGTATTGGAAAAGTTGAAATTTTGCTTTTTCACTCTCTAGAGATACATAGTCGTGCATTAGAGCATGTATATCTCAAAAATCTCCAAAATTTGCTATTCTGCATGGGCTAAGAGACTTACACGGCCATAGACATGTTCATGCATCCCTTATTTTCTTCAAATCTTCCTTATTCTTCAATTACCTGATTTCCAACACTCACAAATAATTCAAACACTTATGAAACATAAAATTAAGATCAAATTCTTGCTTTAAGCTGCACAAACACTTTAAAAAACATACAAACACTAACAATAGCACAATTCTAAGCCTATACATATGATAATCATCTAATAAACAACTAAAAACACATAAACATCTAGAAAACATAATTTACACCTATTAGTGGCCAGTGACAATATTCCTGCTGTTAGGTTAAGCTACTATCCTCTATGAAAAATTAAGGAGCAACAAGTGGTTTCACTTACTATAGAAGTGCTAATGGTAGTCGCACAGAAATGGCGTGCAATATTACTAGGCTTTTTTCTTGGTAAAAGGATAACCTTTCTATTAATGATGCAATTGAAATTCACTAATTAGAGAAATAAAGAGGTTGCATTCAAGGTGTTTGAAGTAGGTTCTTGGCACATCTAAAGCAAACCACTCTTATTGTTGATGTAAAGGCCTGGTATGAAAATAAAGAGATTAAGCAAAAGAACATTCCTTTATGGATTAGCTTACTTTGGAGTATTGGATAACTAATGGATTAAGTTATCTTGCAAGCTACATTGGGAAACCCATTTGTATAGATCAAGCAACTCCTAAAGTATCTAGAATTAATTTTACAAGATCTTGTGTGTTGGTAAGCTCAATTACTCACTTGTTTAAAACTATTCCCATTATAAAACTGAATGAGCAAGTTGAAGCTATGGATCATACTTTAATAGTCATATATGGATGGAAACTTGAGGTTGAGGGTCCTAAAAAGAAATGGATTCCTACTGGAAAGCTATTTAAGATAGGATTCTATGATGAACTAGAGAAAGGAGATGAGATGGAAGCCATTGATTAAAGCAACAAGATAGACCAGGAAATGGAGGCAATTGAAACTAAACCTACAGAGAACAAAAAGGGAGAGGAATCAACAATTAAGAATAAGTCAATAGAAGCACAAACTCTATTAATTGTGCAAAACATAGAGGAAAAAAGCGAGACTGCTCCAAAGTTAGAAAAGCCAATGATAATGTTGCTAACAAGGAATCAGGAAAATTGTGTGATAGTAATATCTCTAGGAGAGAGTTTGAAATATGTTGAGGAGAAAATCGAGTAGGAAAATGAAACCACCTACTCAAAGCAGCAAGATATGAAGATTGCAGCCTAGAATATTAAAGGAGCTAATGCTCCTACTAAGAAACTACTTATTAAAAAATAAGTTTAACCTTTTGGCTATTTTAGAATCCAAAATTAAAGTAGTGAATTAGGAAATTTGGAAACTACTTAGTAGTAATTGGAAAGAATTAACAAACTTTGATCAAAACCCTAATGGTAGAATTCTAGTGTATTATAATAGCAACTCAGTTGAGGTATCTATAACCTGCATTATAGATTAAGTAATTAGTATTGAGTCTCTGTTTAAAATCATACGGAGTGC
>JAOSBL010000004.1:16468638-16483926 GCA_027568915.1 Erythroxylum roraimae | reverse complement strand
GCCAATAAGGCGGCTCATTCTCTTGCAAGGGTAGCCTTATTACATGCAAACCTGCATCATTGGAGTGTTAGCCCTTCGGTTTTAAATTCCATTTTAGCTTCAGATATCTCTGGTAGTTCAGACAGTGATGGAGAAAGGCTAGTAGGTTTCAGGTGTATGGGGTAAGCCTGTTGGCTTGGGTTAGTTTTGTTATGCCTTTCTGGTCAATGTTTTTGCCTTTTTTTGTCGTTTACTTTTAAAAAAAAAAAATTTATGTCCTCAAGATAGAGACAATTTTATCTGTTTTTTTCATTACAATCAAACACATCACTATCTTCAATTTTTGTTCTGTTCTATCTTTAAATTTTTGTCTCGTTTTATCTCTACATATTAGAGTTAGTAACTAAACGCAGCCTTTTTTTTTTTTTGAAAATACCAAACGCAGCCTTAGAATTTGATATTTTTGACAATCATATAAATTTAGCCTAGATATAGCTGGCCGAGTGATATTCCCATTAAATAAAAAAAAATTTGAAGCAAAATTAGAGACACGGAAACGGAAACGGAAACCGAGTGTTGTGTGTGTTAACTGGGGGGAGGCATATGCTTCCTCCAATAACACGCAGATTCCTTCCTTTCTCCTCCCCTCCCCACCTATTCATGACCAAGTCCATTACACGCTTGTTCCACTCAATCCTCTTCCTTTTCTCCCTTAATTTTGTTGTATTCGGATTCAATTATTTGGTGTTTTGATTTTATACAACCACACACACACTACTTGTCTAACTATGGAGGCCATACAGAGCCGAGTAGAGTCGTGGATGAGAGAGCAGCGGGCCAAAATCCTTAGACTGCCCTGGGGCCCGTTCCAGTGGAGAATGCGATGGCCACCGTGGATCATCAGCGACAGAGAGCAGAGAAAACAGATTCAGTTGGAGTACACGCGTCGCAAGAAACAGCTCCAAGATCTCTGCCTAGCTCTTAAGGTCGACTCTGTCTCAGACTTGCAGGATATTCTCTGCTGCATGGTCCTTTCTGAATGCGTTTATAAGGTCAATCAACTTACAACTCTATCCCGCCCCATTTTTTAATTTATCTTTTTTGCAATTTGCTTTTTGTATTAATAAGCCGGTGCGAAGGATAAGTGAAGGCGTTTGAAAAATGGACTAGGTTTCTTAGGATTTAATTTAGGTTAATGGCAATGATTTGTTTTGGATATATATATTGGCTTCGTTTGGTTGAAAAGTTCTGTAGCAATTTAACAGGTAGTTGAGGGGGAATTTGATGTATCCAGTCTTTCTTGTTTTGGAGCGTAAGAGCTAGTTTTGGGAACTATAGATTATTCATTTCTTATAAAAGGCATCTGAATTAATCAATATTTCACGAAATAAACGTTTGAAGAATCTTATTAAGTGAAGTTTTGAGCCTCCAAAACTTGCTTCCTTGACTTTTCCTCTATATCGGTAAGCACGGAGAATAAAAAGTTGAGAAAATGCAAAATAGGCTCTTGATGTTCTGGGCCGTGTTTCATGAGTCAATACTTCCCATCAAGCTTTTACGTGTCTGAGATTCCCTTCACCAAAATTTAAATAGTTTAATGCCTATGATCCTGTTTCAGTGTTCATTGCAATTCTACTGCATAGATGGAAGCA
Organism: Erythroxylum roraimae; assembly: GCA_027568915.1. Classification (NCBI taxonomy): domain Eukaryota; kingdom Viridiplantae; phylum Streptophyta; class Magnoliopsida; order Malpighiales; family Erythroxylaceae; genus Erythroxylum; species Erythroxylum roraimae. Next base: position 16,482,295 of record JAOSBL010000004.1, on the reverse strand, counting down.
TTAATGTACTTTGAGCTTTAGCAACTTCTTTACATCTGCATATAAGAAATTCGAATATTTAAAGTTCTCAGAATCTTAAATTGGTTAACAACCAAAAATGACACAGTAATCATACAGAATGGCTTTTCATTCACGACTAGGACTATATGGAGTTACTTAAGGAACTACCTTTTGTGCTAGGATCTCGTTTTCTAAATGTTTAAAGGTGGAATATTATTATGAATGTTGTCCACAAGTAGAATTGTTCGTGATTATCATACTTACGATATGGCTTTGTTATATGGTAGAGACCAGCTAGTGAGATGGTTCGAGCTGTGAACAGGTTTAAGGCCGATTTTGGAGGACAAGTTGTCTCCTTGGAGCGAGTGCAGCCCTCCTCGGATCATGTTCCTCACAGGTTTTTCAAAGCCTTTTGTAATTGATTGTTTATGCATCACTCTTTACTTACCAGCCACTCCAGTTTTTTGATGCTTGTTAATTGTTCCTTAACTGTCTTAACTTTGTCTTTTCCAAAAATTATGTAACTTAATATTTGCACTTTTCAATTCTTATGCTTTGCAAGTTTGAGGATACTGAAGACATTGATCTGGGGTTGTCATTGTAAAGATATGTCTCTTTTCATTTTAACCTTCCATGCATGATGTGAAAAACTGAATTTCATCCTAATGTGTAGACGCTTTATTTGATTTTGATCTTCAAAATAAATGGTTGGATTCTTGTCTGTGATGCGTCATCTATTTTTCTGATCATTCCTGAGCATGTACGTTTCTTTCAGGATGATTCACTTGTTTTTTTTCCTAAGTGGCTTTATTCTTGTCGATCCATTATAGCTTCTTTTCATTTTTACTGCTGAAGGTACCTATTGGCTGAAGCAGGTGACACATTATTTGCGTCCTTTGTTGGAACAAAGCAGTACAAGTAAGCTCTATATCTTTATGGATAAGCTGACAACCTTGTATCTTTTACATGGCATTTGACCTAGTTCTTATAATCAGGGATGTTGTGACTGATGTCAATATACTACAAGGTGCTATATTTAATGAAGATATAGCGGAGGATCCTGCCAAGGGAGAAGCTGTTGAGTCCAGACCAGGTGAAAATTATAAAGGTAATGAGGAAAATCAGAGGAGTTTACTTGAATCAAAACCTAAACAAGTGAAAGATCAACCCAAGCCTGCTGCTCACCGAGTAAGTTCTTACTCATTTTTGCAATATTTTTCTAACATGGTGTTCTATGTGCATTAATACGATCCTTCTTTCTCTTTTATATTTTCTGTACTGCTGATGTTTCAACTCAGATGTGTACTCATCCATCTGGTTTTCTTGAACTTTGGTATTAGGGATTCTTAGCTCGTGCTAAAGGGATACCTGCTTTAGAGTTGTACAGGCTTGCACAAAAGAAGAAACAAAAACTTGTACTATGTGGACATTCACTTGGTGGTGCAGTAAGTTAGTCAACTTCTTCACGATCTTTACCAGAGATCTTTCTTTCTGTTCCCATATGTCTCATCTTTTCAACTTCCTATCCATTTAGGTAGCAGCATTAGCTACACTCGCTATTCTGAGGGTTGTTGCTGCATCATCTTCATTGAAAGACAATGAAAAGGTTAGCATTAAGTGCATAACCTTTTCTCAACCCGCAGTTGGAAATGCTGCTTTAAGAGAGTATGTCTCCTTTCATTTTCCAAATAGTATTTCTATCCTCTGTTAGATAACAAAAGATATTGCTATCTTATGTTGACTCACTTATGGAATAATAAGACTAATATATTCAAATATGACTTGTTCTATCTTCTCCTTCACCAATTCTATAGTTATGTCCATGAAAAAGGCTGGCACCACTATTTTAAGAGTTATTGCATTCCTGAAGATTTGGTTCCTCGCATCCTGTCTCCTGCATATTTCCATCATTATAATGCCCAACCTTTGTCTACCAATGCTGAGGTTGAAAGTACAAATGAAACGGTCTCAAAAGGCAAAGGAGGGCTAGGAAAGTCAAGGGCACAAAAGTTAAAAGAGAATGGAAGGGAGCAGTTAGTTCTGGGTTTAGGTCCTGTTCAGACTTCTTTTTGGAGACTTTCAAGGCTTGTTCCTCTTGGGGGATTAAGAAGACAACTTAACAAGTACACTGGAATGCAAGTTGATCTTACAGACACATCTTCAACCTCTAATCCTGTTGGAACATCTTCACTTGAGGATATAGTAGCTGAACCCCAGTCTCTTGAGATCCAAGAAGGTTCTGATGGCATATCTCTTAAACCAATAACTGGGACCAATTCACAGTCACTGGATGATGCAATAGCTGTCCAATCAACTGAAAAAACAAACAGTACAAATGGGGATGGAAGAAACTGGCGTCAAGTTCCTTATCTACCCTCGTATGTCCCATTTGGTCAGGTGAGAAAGCAAAGTTACTTCATTTAAAATTACTGTCTGTTCTCTTAAAGTCCAGCTGGTGGAAAGCTGTTTGAAAACTGTAGAAAACACTGGTGTTAAATTGATTGCTCTTTGCTATTTCTTTAGATTTATCATAATGATAAATCTTTAAGTTTGATTGAGATCTATGACAGCTATCTTGCAAATCAGTGGATGTACAATGTTCCTTCCCGAGTTGTTCCTCTTTCTTATATCTTTTACCATAATACCTTTATTATTTAATATATTTGTACCAAATGTTTTCTATGAAATCCTGATTAAGGTTGTTTGTGCTCATCTAAAGTAATCCTTGTGAAGAAACTTTATGGGTAGTTTAAATTTCCTTTATTCTTTTTTTTTGGTATGCAATGTATAAGCTTTCACTGTAATGCCTTTACTGGTATTTTTTTCTTGAATTTTGTTGAGGAGTTGTACATTCTAGGTAATGAATGGTCTTACCTTAAGAGCAGGGTATATGCACTCATCTCATTTTTGATTCTTTACTGGTCTTAACATGCTCTACATATTTTGTTATGCAAATAATGGAGTAATTTTCTGCAACAGCTATATCTGTTGGGGAATTCGTCAGTGGAATCGTTATCAGGTGCAGAGTATTCAAAATTGACTTCGGTACGAGTTTCCTTTGCATAACATCAATTATTCTCATATGATTTAGGTTCTGTATCTGTGAGAAATTGAGGACCAGGCCTGACATAAATTTCTTGATACTGAGAAGTATGCTAACTATTGGTGGAGGTAGTTACTATGGGATCCCTCATTTTGTTTGCTGTGTTTTGGCAAAGATATGTTCAGGTCAGATCTGTAATTGCTGAACTAAGGGAACGATTCCAGTCACATTCAATGAAGTCATATAGGTCTCGGTTTCAGAGGTATTGTAGAATTTTTTATGGTTTCTCAAGGCAAGAAAGCATAAATTGAAAACTTGCACTTTCTTGTGCAGAATTTATGACAAGTGCATAGACGATGGTGGTTCATCTTTCCTAGGAATGGAGCAATTGCCACACCTTCCACATTTACAACAATGGCTTGGTCTTGCAGTTGCTGGCGCTGTAGATCTTGCACATATTGTAGAATCACCAGTTATTCGTACAGCTACTTCAATTGCTCCTCTTGGATGGAGTGGTGTTCCTGGTGAGAAGAATGGAGAACCCTTAAAAGTTGATATCACAGGATTTGGGTTGCATCTTTGCACCTTGGTTCATGCTCAAGTGAATGGTAGCTGGTACTATACTGTCTTTTCTTACTTGTTTCAATTTGCCTTTTGACTTTTTTCTGGTGCCAAGCATCAACTACAACTCCCATTTACTTTGTTTTAATAATATATTTAAATCTTAATCTCCCTAACAAAATGTGCTTGTTGACATTGATTTTCTTATTATGACAATGTTCCATTAGGCGTCTTGGTGATTTCTTATCATTTTCTATGCTATATTAATTGTGAATGAACTGAATATTTCCGACCATTTGCATGTTCATTAGATAACTTGACGTACCGCAAAAAGTTGGTCGTGATGCATTCATCAATGTGTAATGTTGTCCTTTCCATGTGGAAAGTTATTTTCCAGTATGCATACCTTAATGTGTCTGAACACTTTTATAAGAAGTTACTAAAAACATTTTCTTATCCTTTTTAAATGTACCTTAAGAGGTAAATAGTCTGCTTATACTTTGAACTTGATTTTACCTGAAGTCATGCATTTTTCCCATCCAGGTGTTCAACTAAAGTGGAATCATTTCCTTCAGCACCCAGCTACTCTTCAAATTATGGACTGCAATCAGAACTACAAAAGATGAGGGTTATAGTTGGAGCCCCATTAAGACGACCGCCAAAGCATCTGATAGTGGCAGATCCCTTGTTGCCTGTTTTTCCTTCTATAGAATCAGATGTTGTTAGTAATAATCGGGAGCATGTTTTAACAGAAGATAAAAGTGTTCTCTGTCCAGAAGGTCTGAGAGATGTATACATTTTCTGCACAAGTGATTTTGCTACTGTCTCAAAGGAGGTTCATGTCAGAACCCGTCGAGTGCGGTTGCTTGGCCTTGAGGTGATTAACCTTGTAAATGCGAACTTAAAAAATGAGGATCTTGTTTCTTATTAGTTTCTGCCCATGCATATTACACATCATCTATTGTGCAGGGTGCTGGTAAAACTTCATTGTTTAAGGCAATTATGGGTCAATGCAGACAAACAACTATCACTAATTTTGACAACATGCACATAGAGACTGATGTTCAAGAAGGCATTGCTGGTGGTATTTGCTACTCTGATGCAATGGGTGTAAATTTACAGGTACGTGTCTGATCATATAAATCTCATTTGTATGCACTTATATGACTATAATAATGTGTAGTGTTGATCATCATGGGGTTGGCGGGGCAAGTGTCTTAGCTTATGTGGTGCCATACAATATTTTAGAATTTTATCCTGAGTGCTTTGGATGTTTCTACACAGGAGCTGAATGCAGAGGCCTCACGCTTCAGGGATGAATTGTGGATGGGGATTCGTGATCTCAGTAGGAAGACAGATTTGGTTATTCTTGTGCATAACTTGTCCCATAAGATCCCATGGTCTAGTAATGCAAATTCTTCACAGCAAAAGCCAGTCCTTTCACTCTTGTTAGATGAGGCTAAAGCCCTTGGAATTCCTTGGGTTCTTGCCATAACAAACAAATTTTCTGTCAGTGCTCACCAGCAAAGAGCAGCAATTGACACTGTTTTGCAGGCATACCAAGCTTCTCCAAGTACCACAGAAGTTGTCAATTCCTGCCCTTATGTTATACCGAGTGCTGCTGCAAGTGCTTCCTTGTCATGGATTGCAACTGGTGGAGATTCTGAAGTAAGGATAGCTGCTCAAAAGCTTATGTTTGGACCAATTAATCTTTTCCGAAGGCCATTTCAGAAGAAAGACACAATTTTTACCATTGAGGGTGTTAATTCACTTTGTCAACTCGTTCACCGTGTGCTGCGCAGTCATGAAGAAGCCTCTTTGGAGGTACAAAATCCAATCCTATGTTTTCCTGTTTGCCATTCTTGTTTTTCCTTGTGTCCATACGTGAAGCACCTAAAGGAGGCCCAGTTACTGAAGAATACTCATGAATTGTCTTTGAGGAAATGCGTCACATTCATTTTGCTGGCACACTAAGGATACACAGTGAGCCAATTTACTATATGTCCATGTTTTAATTGAATTTTTTGTGCAGTACAAGGTGTGACCTTCATCATTCTAAAGAGAATGGCTAGCTCCTAACATTCTTGACTGGGGTTCCTACCATCTTATGCACTGCAGAATGGTTCATTGGTCCATGATTACGTTGCTTAGCTATAATGTGTTGACTATTCTTGAATGAGCTTGAAAAGTAGATGATGATTGGTTCTCAAAGATGAATGAATTGGAGATTCTGGTTCTCTCCTCTTTTTTTTTTGACATGATTATTCCATAATGTAGACATTATTATTTTATTTCATTCAAGGAACTTGCTAAGGATAGGCTTTCGGTGGAGCTAGCTCGAGAACATGCATTGGCATTGGCAGGGAGTCGAGACCCGAAAGGGAAAGCATCTTCAACCACAGCTGCAACCGTCGGTGCGTCTATTGGGGCTGGTCTTGGCATTATTTTGGCCGTTGTGATGGGTGCAGCCTCTGCTTTGCGGAAGCCCTGAATGTATATCATTAGCCATCTCTTTTGGTAAATTTAGGTACTAATAGAGCAATTAACTGGTCATTTGTTATCTGATTAATGTAAACAAACTTAATTAACTTTTAAATATTTTTAATTATGCCTACATTCAAGGTGCTGAGTATCGTTAATATGTGATACAAGTGCCCATGTATACTTAATAGCAAAAGGAATATGCCGTCATTCCTCTTTCAGGAACCAATTAGGTTTTGTCGACTGTTTGCCTCATTATGGGACGCAAATATGTATTTACCTTTTTCTTAGTTTATGCCTTAACCAATTGTTAAGAGGACTACCATTCACTAACTCTTCCCCGAGCCACCCCTCTAAAACGTCGACACGGTGAAAGCCACTGGAAGTTGATCCAGACACAACATCTTCTTAAAACAAATGGAACCAAGTAATTTAGATACTAGAAAGCCATGCTTAAACTGAGATAAGGTAAGATCTTTATGTTGCACCGAATATAATCGAGTACGCAATGAACCCAGAAACGCTGTTTTTAACAACACTGGCCTGAGCCAAAAGCCTCAACAACATATCAGTGGATGCCTCTGCCAATAATGAAGCAACTATGATCAACATAAATACCAGGAACCAGCCTTGGAACATTTAGAGTCGCAGGAAGGCTCATGACATGATCCGAACCTGACCGTAATGGAAGATGAGTTGGAAGACATCCATGAAATGAACCTCCCTTCTTAGTTCCATCAACTACTCCAAAACTCTTCATCCTTACATTTTTTTTCCCTAGTGAAGGTGTTGTCGTCATACCAAAGTTCTCTTTGGTATTCTTTTAAAAGTTCTAGCTTCTCAATGGGCTTTTTCTTGAAATTTTTGAAAACATGAGAGATCAACTTCCAATTTCTCTTCCTATCCGCAAGACAGAGAGAAGGAGAAATGGGAGAGAAATTGAAAAAATTTGGAAATTAGAAAATTGATCCTTGATTGAATTACAGAGGGTGTTGGGCTAGCTATGGATTAAGGATCACAGACCAGGAATTTAAATGTTTGGTCAATTTAAAGTGATTAAAACTAATTTTTGCAATCTTAAAAATCCTTTTATATTCAGAAAATTGTTAGGAGTTTATATTTAAAATGATCTCGAAATAGAATTTTAGTAATAGACATTAACGATAACTACACCAAAACTATGTGATCACACAATATTATAATTTCATTGTTAAATTAGTTTTATAACACCGAAAAATGTTCTACGGTGAGAATTGAAGTACATGACCAATGGTTTTCTTAGCTATAAATTTTGAAGGAAAAAAGAAAGTTTGCGCCCCTTCTTATTAGACTTTTATCAATACAAATCGGATTGGCGAAAGTCTGGGCATAAGCAGTAATTTTGCTAAAATATTGCATCTTCTAACGTCACATCCTCTAAATGCTTGATCTTTTGGATCAAACAAGTAAAATATACATAACTCCCAATTCCCAACTCACAGTTGTCCTTGGTCCTCTTTCTCTTCCTTTTGGTGCACCCGCCTATTGACTTCTAAACGTGCAAGAGCACTTCTCCACTTGCATAAAGCAGACTGGTTTCAAGCCTGTTATGCAAGACAGTAATTGATAATTTGGAATAACTACGAACTTGGTCCAATTGCCTGACCATACCATAACCAGGATCTTCAATCAGGTCACTTTACATCTCCAACTTCCATACGTCAATATGCCCGTCATAATGATTATGATGATGAAAGTTCACTAGTATAGTAATTTCATATAAGATAGCGAAATAAGGATGAAGTAAATTATATACAAAAATATGATTCACAATCGATTGCCTTAAGATTTTAGGTTAATGAAGTAAATTATATACAAAAATATGATTTACAATCGATTGGCTTAAGATTTTAGGTTGATGAAGTAAATTGTATACAAAAAAATGATTCACAATCGATTGTCTTAAAATTTTAGGTTGAAATATGATGTCTTAATTATATACGGTGATAAGAAATATCATTTGGGTACTATTAGAGAACTCACTAACTTGGTTCAAAATGTGGACTTAGTGGATCTCAACTTTATAAGTCGATTTTTCACATAGACTAATAAATAACAAAGGGACTTGTTGATCAGGAAAAAGCTAGACAGAGTTTTGGTTAACCAAATCTGGTTAAACCAATTCCCACAATCCTGTGCTCACTTTGAGGAAAATTTTCATTTTGATCACTCTTGTATACATATCTTGAATTTTTTACAGTCCAAAACTGTAGGAGCCACTTTGAGATTCTTCAATGGATCAATATCAAGAGAGGGCTTCCAGGATTTAGTACTTAATAGTTGTAAATGAGAAGCGAAAGGTTTTAAGGGTTTCCAATTTTTGAGGGAGCGTAAACTAGTCAAATTGGCTATTAAGGGATTTGTTGGAAATCAAACCAAAGAAATTACTGAAACCAAGAACAAGTTGAGATAGGCTCAAGATAAATACTATAAGTTCCCCTATAAAAATTATATGAGAGTAGTGGAAACTCAGAGATTGAAAGAGTATCAAGAGGCACTAAACAACATATTTCAATCCTAAAGTAAAAAGCAAGGATCAATTGGCTAAGGAAGGGAGATGTCAACCCCAAATTCTTTCACTCATCCATATTAGCCAGAAGGAATAAGAATAATATAACTGAGCTTCAAGACAACCATGTGAATATCCATATTAATAAGAACAAATTGCACTTCTTTACTAACCTGATGGAGATTGAAGATACCAATACCCCTAGAGATTTCAATATGAGTAGATAATTTGATAAAACAATCATTCAAGAATTAAAAGATTACATGGTGATTCCATTTACACGGGAGGAGGTTAAAGAGGTTTAATTTAGTTTGCATCCCTCCAAAGCTCCTGGACCTGATGGCTTTTCTGTTTGTTTCATACAGAAAACTTGGGATATCATAGATAACCTTTTTTTTTTGAAGCAGTACTTGAAAATCTTTGCTTCTTAGAAGATTCTGAAATAAATGAATAATATTTAGTTGATCGATACCAAACTGCTTTATAATTTCTACGTCAAAGGGTTGTACCTTATTATCACTCTCCCATTCATGTGATGGTCATCGTTAGAAATTATCTTCCATAGCTTGCCTAGGAACCATAATCTTTTCTCCATATGCTCCTTTTTTTAGTTTGGTTTCTAACAAACCAATAAATATGCCTTGCTATACTTTATCACATCCCTTACAGTAAGCTGTTTATTCAAGTTGTTAAGCCCTCTCACATTTCAAACAACTAACTTCATCATTTCTTCTTCTTACTTGGCTTTTCCCTCTTTGATTTTCTATTCATCCTAAGGAAGCAAATCGTATAATTTGCTTTGTGTGTGAAGTCTCCCCTCTCTCCATCAAAGGAGTTCTAATTATATCTTCTTCTTGTCTCATTCCTTTATCTTTAACCACCACCTTTCCTTTTTTGCCATGTTATCCTCCTTTATATTCTGGTTATGAATATTTTATTCCTCACTTAATTCCTTTCTTTTTACTTGGGTAACATCTTCATTAACTAATGTATGCTCATTTATCTAATTTTCCTTTTGATTTTCTTTCTTTCTCCATATTTGATTCTCTTCTTTAGCTTTTGGTTTCCACATGTTTGTAACTCTTATAGTACCTTCTTCAACCTCCATCTTCCCTTAGCTTCATAATTCTAAGAGTGTCAAGTAATTTCTTTGTAATGTCAACATTTATGCTTATCTTGGCAAAACCAATTCTCTTTATCAAAGCAGTGTTCTTATTCAGTCACAAGGGCTTATCTATTTTGCTTGCAATGTAGCTCGTTCCCTTAGTAGACTACTATTCCAAAGGTACTTTGTGAATGTTAAACTATAATGGAATTGATTTTAGCTTACTTCTATCTAGTGTAACTCGTGGCTGCCACTTCTTGAGTACAATTGGGTGACCTACCATGTGTCATGGCCTTGCTTCCAGCACTTTTTGTACATTTTCTTCATAATTGAATTTGAACACAAATAGTTCATCTTCATTAACCTTTATATTCACCAAACCTTATTTCTGCAAGTAGCATTAGCCCATTTGCTCACAACCAGAAATGCCAGCCCTTTTTAAAGGAAAAATCACACGGGGAGATACTCCACTTCTTTGCTTCTTTCTGAAGCACTTCCATAGAAGCTTGGATTGGTTCCTCGCAAGCTGACTATATCTCAGCTTGCCTAAATTTCTAGAATTACCTACTATCGAGCTCCATATAGTTTTACCGTTTTCTAGCTATTGCTATCTCCTTTCTATGGTTCCCTTAAAAGGGGGAATGTCTGTGGAGTTGATCTGGTACGGTGTAGTTACTGTAGCAGGTATGAGTTCCAAGTTTGTTTGTGGGTTATTCTCAGGGTTTTCCAGATTCATTGCGGTAGGGGTTAAGTTTCCATAAAAGGAAGGTAGTTTTTAGTGGGGTTTAGGAGTTGTTAGCTTTTAGGTGGTAGTGGACAAGGTTGTTTGCTCGAGGTGGGAGGGGGAAGCAAGAAGACATTGTAAGAATGGACTTTAGTTTATTATTGAAATGATAAATAATGCAATCTATTTTATATGAAAAATTTAGACTCAAAACTATTTCTTCAAAAAACAAATTGTATATACATTGCAAAACAAAGCTAACAATTCTAGACTGTAGACAAAGTTATTGAATTAGAGACGAATCAATAACATATTTCCAAAGGGATCATGAGAGTGCAACCTTTAATGATGGTGATTTTCCAGTATAAAACTTGTATAAAATATTCAAGCTTGATAAATTTGTAGTTGCTTGGTCTTCAATTACCTATAATAGGTTTATTGCTCCTAAAATTTCCTTTTTATACAAAAAGGGTCATTTTTTATCTTAAGGTTTACATTCATTGGCAAATTTAACCCTAAGGTTTTAGAGAGTACAAATAAAACCCCAACATTTGGAAAAAGTTTAAATATAACCCAAAATAACAAAAAAAAAACTGACTATTATACGATGCTGTCAATTTTCTGCTAGATCAGCGATGACCTAACTGTTTTTAATATTACTTTATTGCTTTTCTTAAAATTAAAAATTAAAAATTTTATTAAGTTTTAACCTGTGGGACTCACCATATTTAATTAATCCTAAAAAAATTCTTAACTTAAACAAAACATATTAACTTAACTAATCAGTAAAGTAATTGATTAACCTAATAAAAATGATCCCTTACCCATCCCTAACTTCTCCATTGGCTAGAACCCCAAAGTTATCAATCACCATTTGGAATCCCTAAAGTTGTTGGAGGCTGGCTGGAATCCCTGTCACCTCAATTATCGCTTGGAATCCCTAATTTGTATGCTTATCTTTGTGTGTAGAATCCCTTAATCGCTCTCATTCTTCGATTTTTCTTTCTGAGTGGAATCCCTCAGTCGCCCTCATTCTAGGGTTCAAACTATATTCCAAGAGTAGCCCTCATAAGCATCTTTGTCTAACTGTTGGCTTATAGGTGAAATTGTATATACATTGCAAAACAAAGCTAACAATTCTAGACTGTAGACAAAGTTACTGAATTAGAGAGGAATCAATAACATATTTCCAAAGGGATCATGAGAGTGCAACCTTTAATGATGGTGATTTTCTAGTATAAGACTTGTACAAAATATTCAAGCTTGATAAATTTGTAGTTGCTTGGTATTCAATTACCTATAATAGGTTTATTGCTCCTAAAATTTCCTTTTTATGAAAAAGGCTCATTTTTCATCCTAAGGTTTACATTCATTGGCAAATTTAACCTTAAGGTTTTAGAGAGTACAAATAAAACCCCAAAATTTGGAAAAAGTTTAAATATAACCCAAAATAACGAAAAAACTTACTATTATACGATGCTGTAAATTTTATGCTAGATCAGCGATGACCTGACTGTTTTTAATATTACTTTATTGCTCTTCTTAAAATTAAAATTTAAACATTTTATTAAGTTTTTACCTGTGGGACTCACCATATTTAATTAACCCTAAAAAATTTCTTAACTTAAACAAAACATATTAACTTAACTAATCAGTAAAGTAATTGATTAACCTAATAAAAACAATCCCTTAACCATCCCTCACTTCTCCGTCGTATAGAACCCTAAAGTTCTCAATCACCATTTGGAATCCCTAAAGTTGTCGGAGGTTGGTTGGAATCCTTATCACCTCAATCATCGTTTGGAATCCCTAATTTGTGTGCTTGTCTTTGTGCATAGAATCCTTTAATCGCTCTTATTCGTCGATTTTTCTTTCTGCGTGGAATCCCTCAGTCGCCCTCATTCTAGGGTTTGAGTCACTATATTCCAAGAGTAGCCCTCACAAGCATCTTCGTCTAACTGTTGGCTTATAGGTGAGAATTTCTACAGGGTTGATTCAACAGATACCAAAAGAATGGTAGCCATCTTACCCTTTTAATGATCTTTCCTCCTGGAATAAGTGAGAAGTTGTTTATTATTCTCTATCAAGATGATCTATTCTCTGTCAAGATTTTTTACTTATAATTGCTGAAAAGATTCGATTCTTGTTAAAGACGTTTTAAAGAATTAAAAATACATAATGACACTATCTTTACTTTGATGGATTTCACCATGCTTAAAGTTTTACTCGTATACTTTAAGCATGGTGAAATCCCACTTTATCACTGCCTCAACTTTTTTTGGGTCTACCTGTATGCCCTGTCCAGATACTATATGACCTAAGAACACCACTTGATCAAGCCAAAATTCACACTTACTGAACTTGGCGTACAATTGCTTCTTTCTCATTATCTGTAAGACTAACCTTAAATGCTCAGAATGTTGCTCTCTACTCTTCGAGTATACCAAAATATCATCTATGAATAAAGTGATCTAAGTAAGGCTGAAATACCTTATTTATCAATGCCATAAAGGCTATCGGAGCATTCGTCAACCCAAAAGGCATCACCAACAACTCAAAGTGCCCATATCTGATTCTAAATGTACTTTTCAGTACATCAACTTCTGCTATTTTTAGCTGGTAGTACCCTGACCTCAAATCCAGTTTAGTAAACACCTGAGCTCCCTTTAACTAATCAAGTAAATCATCTATGCTCGGTAGAGGATTCATCACTTTCACCTGATTTAGTTTTCTATAATCAATGCATAATCTCAAAGTCCCATCCTTCTTCTTCACAAACAAAATTGGAACTCCCCAAGGTGACACACTGGGCCTGATAAAGCCCTTATCTAACAACTCTTGCAACTAAGTCTTAAGTTCTTTAAGTTTACAGGCGTCATCTTATACGGAGGAATAGATATAGGAGCAATACTTGGAACAAAGTCAATAGTGAACTCTGTTCCCTATTTGGGGGTAATCTCAATAATTCAGTGAGAAACACATCTAGGAAATGTAACATCTCGTTACTTGCGGGAAGGTTAGAATTGTAAATATGAGTGACCAAAGAGAGATTAGAAAAGCATTTCATGCTCATGCATAATATAGCATATTCATACACGTGAATAGTAAATTTTTGCAAATGAAAATGACTGTACATGCATTCATGACATTTCCCGGTATCAATTAATGTGATTGTTATTGAGAATTGTGGTTTAT
>JAOSBL010000004.1:16437325-16455468 GCA_027568915.1 Erythroxylum roraimae | reverse complement strand
GTGTATGCCGACATGATTCATGAGCATGAAATGCAATTTTCTTAATCTCTCTTGATCTCACATGTACCAAATTTTTGATTCTAATCCTTCGTATGGGAACGGGATGTTACATTAAAGCTCTTTTTCACATTGGTCACTTCGGTCACAACTCCTTTATCTGATCATGCATATCAATGTAATGGCATGCATCAATTCACATAATATGCTATCAGTGCTTTTCATTCAATGTGTTCATGTCATTTATCACATTCTTCGGACCTGAGTCTGACATTCAACATTCAATTGAGTACACATTCCATATTACACGTACATTTTGAAAACACTTTCATATAGAGTCCCAAGTATCAAACTCATTGAACAAACAATGTCCGGAATCATAGTAATCATATAAGTAACCGTTTAATAATTGAAAGTTAACAAAAACAATTCAATCATAGTGAGAAACGTCTAGGTGAACTCACAGTATGCTCCAGATAAGTTATTACCTTGATGATCTGGCAATATCTGGATGTTGGTAATCGACTTGTGCATCTAAAGTCGTGCAATACACACATAGTTCATATATTACTAAGTTGTTCAATCAAGTGAATATTCAACCATGCACATGTATATGTGTCATATTCAATGTATGCTCAATTGACTTTCCAGGTATGTATCCTTATTCACAGATCTTGACCATTCAAACATCATAACTTGTATATAACTAGTTGCAATTAGGTTTATACCTTAAGTAAACTTGATTACTCTAAATTCATCATTCATACATTTTCTAACCCTTTTTAGCAATATATTCACACAATTTTTTCCCAATTCTCATTCATTTATACCTAATACACATTACTCATATCCTTTAGATCATATTTGCATTCATAAGAACACCTTTATACCTTTAACAACTCATAATTTCCAAATTTAGACACATTGATATCAAGACAATCCATTCCTTAAGTTATAACATCAATTAACAACCTAAACCCTTAACCAATTAATCAAGTAACTATCTAAGTTCATTTCAAGCCCCAATCAAATCCAAATGCACTAAAGTAAAGTGACTTATCCTCATATGGTTCAATAATTACACAAATCATAAATATTTCATTTCAAATCATTGTCCACAATCGTGGGATGAGTGAACCAAATGTGCACTCTCCATTTTCCTTCAATTTCTCCAGATTCTAACACCTTCATGCCAAATTCAAAACATCTTCATATTAGTCTATTAATTATATCTTAATTATACCTTAATTATACTTCAATTCCTCATCAATTTCATCTCCAATTCCAACTCAAAATCATTCAATTGGCAACTCATAAACTATTTATCTTTCTTCCATACAGTAACAAAAACATAAACTTTCATTCACTTAATCTCATCATATATGTAGTCCTAGTTTTTTTTCAAATTCAAGAACACTTTACTAGAACCTTTCTTTAGCATAAATTCACCTTCATTTAAACTTCAAATCTCAATCTAAATCATCCATATAGCAACCTATAACCTACAGTTCTCATGCTTCAAAAACAAAACAGAAAAGTATCCAATTCATGTATCATTTTCCAGTACACTTCATCATCAACATCACATGCAATCCATCCCAATTCAATCATCATAAACTTTCTATTACAACATACTACAAAGATTAGTACTTTACTTACTTGTTTAGCTCAAGTTCCACCTCAATTCATCAAGTCTACTTTGCCTTATATGCATACAAGATCATCTCAAATACAAGGTGGGAATTAGATGGGTTTTCAGCAAGGATAAAAGAAAATAGCAAAAACAACAATGTTTTGGTTCTATAACTATCTTGTGAAGGGTGAAAGAAAGGATTTTTGGTGTGAAAATTGGACACAAACTTAAGCAAACACACAGGGATGTGAGGGTATGGTGTTTCGATGGTGAGAGGAAAGGAGAAGAAGAATGAACCTAACAGAAATTATCCCTACAATAGCTTAACTCATTAGGTGCTAGGTGTCACCATTTCACAATGAAGTTTGTCACCTATGCATGCATTCCATTTATCCCGTATATAAGCTACCAAATGTCACCAATATCCTAGGTCATTTGTCACTCAATCACTGCTGCCATTTGTCACTTAATTTCCTATACCAAATGTCACTTAATTCTACTACCATGTGTAACTTATTTCATAGGCTTAGTCATCCTAATTTTTCATGTATCAATTTGACATTTTTCTTAAACTAAATGCAAATTTTAATTCATCAATTTTCCAATTGTAACAATTAATTCCAAATTTGCTAATTATAATCCTTCAAACCAAAATTCAAGACATAAGCAATACACAATTCACATTATGATCATCTTAAACCTTTTATACCCCGGAATATATCAATTGAGTGCACATACAATCTTGATAATGTTTACTAAATCATGATTCATGTATGTATAGGAATATTATGCATGTAAATGAAATGCACTTCATAAATTCTCTTAAATGATATAACTCAATAGTCTGAGATTCTAACCCTCAATAAGTTTTAGAACTCAAGCTCTTGCAATTCCCTCCCCTTAAGAAATTTCATCCTTGAAATTCTTACTTAATTGATCAAATAGAGATGGTATTGTTTCCTTATGTTTGCCTCAGTCTCCTAGTGGCTTCTTCTCTAGAATGATTCCTCCAAAAGACTTTAACCAATGGGATTACTCGGTTTCTCAATTGCTTAGTCTGATAACCAACTATTTTGATCAGTTCCTCTACGTAACTAAAATTAGTTGCAATTTCAACTTCCTATGCTGGTAATACATGTGTTAGATTTGACCTATATTTCCTGAGCATACTAACATGGAACAAATTGTGAATCTGAGATCTCTGGTGGTAATGCTAACTTGTAACCCAATGGTCTTATTCTGTCAGTAATATCATAAGAACTAATGTATCTAGGGCTTAACTTTCCCTTTTTACTGAACCTCAGCACTCCTCGCTAAGGTGACACTCTCAAGAACACCTTATCTCCCACTTGATACTCCATATCCTTCCGGTGCTGATCCACATAACTCATCTACCTATCTTGAGCTACCTTGATCCTACTACGGATCAATTTTACCTTATTAATGGTATCTTGAATCAACTCAGGGCCTTCAACAATTCTTAGACCCTCTTCATCCCAATACAAAGGCGATCAACATTTTTTGCTATATAATGCCTCATATGGAGTTATACCAATATTACTGTGATAATGATTATTATATGCAAATTCAATTAGAGTTACATATTGATCTCATGCTCCTTGAAACTCCAAAACATAAGCTCTGAGCATATCCTCAACAATCTTAATTGTCCTTTCAATCTGTTCGTTTGTTTGAGGATGAAATGTTGTACTAAAATTCAACTTTGTACCCAATGTTGTTTGTAAACTGCCCCAAAATCTATAAGTAAACATGGGATCCCGGTCTGATACAATAGATACTGGTACTCCATGTAACCTCACTATCTCATTAACATACCTCTGAGCTAACTGATCCAATGTGTTATTATCTCACACAGGTAAGAAATGTGCCGATGTCGTCAATCTGTCAACAATGACCCATATAGCATCATATTGCCTCATAGTCCTCGGTAAACCCATAATGAAATTCATTGTTATCTTCTCTCATTTCCACTCCAAAATAGGTAATGAATGTAACTTCTCAACTTGAGCCTGATGCTCTGCCTTAACTTGTTGGCATGTCAAACATTTAGCCACATACTCAGCTTCTTGCTTCTTCATCCCTGGCCAGCAAAAATGTTATTTCATAGTACTATACATCTTGGAAGTATCAAGATGCATAGCATAAGTTGCCATGTAAGCTTCCTCCAAAATTTATTTCCTTAAATCATCAACATCAGGTACACATAATCTCTTTTTCAACTATAATGTACTATCTCTCAACTAAAACTCAAAACTCGAATTCTGCTTCAACTTCTCAATAAGCTTCACTAATTTTGGATCCTTGTTTTGAGCTTTTCTAATCCTTTTATGTAATACCGGTCTAAGCTTCAGCGTAGCTAACAATGCTTCATTCCGCCCCAAAATTAGCTCAACATTCAATGCTCTCAGTTGAACTAGGTTCGGTAACATCGATGTTTGAATTAGTGCTACACTACTATTAGATTTCCTACTTAATGCATCAGCTACAACATTAGCCTTATATGGATGGTATTTAATCGTGTAATCATAATCCTTAAATAATTCAATCCACCTCCTTTGTCTCATATTAAGCTCCTTCTGACTTAACAAATATTTCAAACTTCTATGATCTGTAATATTTGAAATGTTTCACCATATAAATAATGTCTATAAATTTTCAAAGTACACCATTGCAATAAGCTCTAAATTATGAACTAGATAGTTGAACTAATAAGACCTTAACTATCTTGATGCATATGCAATCACTCTACCATATTGCATCAGAACACGTCCTAATCCTTAGTGTGAAGCATCACTATACACAACATATCCTCAAAATCCATATGGGATAGCCAATATCGGTGCTATAGTCAATCGATATTTTAATTCCTCAAAACTCCTTTAGCATTCATCTGTCTATCTGAAAGGCACATTCTTCCTCAGAAGCATTGTCAAAGGGTTTGAGATCAATGAAAACTCCTAAACCTGCTAGTCCAAGAAAACTCTGAATCTTAGATACATTTCTAGGAGCTTCCCACTTCATCATTGCCTCAACTTTCTTTGGGTCTACCTGTATGTCCTGTCCAGATACTATATGACCTAAAAAAACCACATGATTAAGCCAAAATTCACACTTACTGAACTTGGCGTACAATTGCTTATCTCTCATTATCTGTAAGACTAACCTCAAGTGCTCAAAATGTTCCTCTCTACTATTTGAGTACACCAGAATATTATCTATGAATACAAAGGCTGAAATACCTTGTTCATCAATACCATAAAGGCTATCGAAGTATTCGTCATCCCAAAAGGCATCACCAAAAACTCAAAGTGTCTATATCTGGTCCTGAATGCACTCTTTGGTACATCAGCTTCTGCTATTTTAACTGGTAATACCCTATCCTCAAATCCAATTTAGTAAACACCTCAGCTCTCTATAACTGATCAAGTAAATCATCTATTCTCGGTATGGGATTTTTATTCTTCACTGTCGCCCGATTCAGTTGCCTGTAATCTATGCATAATCTCAAAGTCTCAACCTTCTTCTTCACAAACAAAACTGGAGCTCCCCAAGGTGACACACTGGATCTGATAAAACCCTTATCCAATAACTCTTGCGACTGAGTCTTATGTTTCTTAAGTTCCACAGGTGCCATCTTATATGAAGGAATAGATATAGGGGCAGTACCTGGAACAAGGTCGATACTATACTCCATTTTCCTATCTAAGGGTAATCCTGATAATTCAGTGGGAAACAAATCTAGGAAATTCCTAACAACAGGAATATCTTGTACTGTCTGCTCAGTTTGGGTATTAATCACGTAGGCTAGATAAGCCTCACATCCAATTCGAATCAGTCTAAAAGCACTTATTGATGAAATCAATCTGGCTGGCACTGCTTGACTAACACCTTAAAATATTACTCTTAGTTGATTAAGAGATTTAAGAATGACATCTTTAGTATAACAATTCATTACAGCCCTATGAGTAGTAAGCCAATCCATACCTAAGATGAGATATATCTCTTTTAACTATAGTCCTAGCAAATCAACTTTCAACTCAACTTGATCAACCTGAATAATACACCCTTTACACACTTCTGCAATCACTATAATACTACCTACTAGTGTACTCACCTCTAAGTCACATTTCAGCATCTCTCTCTCATAATACAGTTTAGATGCCAAATTTGGTGTGATAAATGAATGCATAGATCCTAGATCTAACAATGCAAATGCCTCAAATTGAAAGACATATAACATACCCGCAATAACATCTAGAGAATTATGTGCCTCCTGTCTAGCAATAGCAAAAATCTTAGCTTGGGACTGCGGTTGGTTACTCCGTACCTCAATTCTAACACTACGATCTACTGAACTTGTTTTACCCCTACCTTTGCCTCTCTGTCCTACTCCACTAGCTCTACTTTGTTATACAGTCGTCTCAGTCACTAATCCTCCTCTCACTCCAAACTGTGCTCCCAAAATCGCGTGATAGTCTCTAATCTGATGCTTAAAAGAGTTGCAATGCAAGCAAGCTCCCAATATCTTCCAACATTCTCCACCATGTTTCTTTCCACAATGCTCACAACTAGGCATCTATTGTGTTTACCGTTCAGATACTTGACCTCTACCATTATTGTTAGACCCATTTTCGAAGCCCAACTCTTGCTCTAATATCATAATATGTTGGAACCCCTTTTTTGGGCCCAACTCTTGAGTCATAACACTACTATTGGACCCCAAACATTTTCGGATTGTTATTAAACTAAAATAGTATAATATACTCAACTTTTGTCCAGAAATTGGAAGTCTTAGAGACTGTATTAAAATTTGATTTCTATATATAATTTGTAGATCTATGTCTCTAGTTTATTTAGAAACAAGAATCGTCTCATTTGGAGCTCTACATATCAAGATATCATCAAAATACTGAAGTATGCTCAGTAACATATCCAATTTTTACTCTTCCAACCGATACCCTTACTTTGATTCAATCAATCTTTTCAAAATCAATACCAAAAGCTATAAATTTTTATGTAGAGATATAGGAACATGTTAGGAAACTATTTCTTCAAAAATCAGGTCATTTGGAGGTCGGACAACAAAGTTATACCAAAAGAGTCAAACATGTTTAGAGTTGGAAAACCCTTCGGGTGCGCTCGCAAGGAACAAAGGTGTGATCGCACGAATGGAGGTGCGATCGCAAGGAAGGCATGTGTGATCACAAGGAGGGCATGTGCGATCGCAAGGAGGGTGTGTGCGATCGCAAGAAATCAAGGTGCGATTGCAACTAAAGCTGTCACGTGTAAAAATCCTATGCAACATCCTAACTTGTAATGGTCATATCTCTCAACTCCGATATCTAAAAATCATCTACTAAATACCGTTGAAAAGAGAAAAGAAAGATCTACAACTTTTAAGAAGACAAATTTGTCTAATTCAGCCTATATTAATAAAAAAAATTCCTTTAAATCAGAACACACATTTTCCCCTATGAAAGACTGTAATTATGTCCTCAATCATATTATGCCTGCTTTAGGGCAATTTGCATAACTTTCACTAGGGATGTGGGATTAGGTTCATTCAAAGACCGTTTTGAAGAGATCTTCTATATCTACAACTTTTGTGAAGACGCAGAAAAGAGATTTTGTGAGACAAAACTCCCTTCAAAGCATCTCCAATGGTTCCTACATCCATTCTAACATCACTTTCACTCATAATCTTCTCAAAGTCACCTCTTCTAATTCAATGTCATTTCTTAATCATTAAACTACATCTCATCATTCATAATTCATATCTTTCTTGTCCATAAAATCTTACTTATGTACATATATATAACAACAATTCATGTTCAAAAATCATCATCTCAAGTTGATAACTTCTTCAAATATACCTGATTTCAACTCACATCATCCATACACAATTCATATTTCATTAACAACAAAAATAAGAGTTTTACAAAGCTTTAATGGCATTCCAAGCCACATTACATCATTGGTATCAAAATACAAAATACAAAAGATACCAAACCCAAAAATTCTCAAAATGCGTCTAAAGCCTTGTTTTACATGAACTAACTTCAAATACAAAATATGCATAATCGAACTGTTGCCTTAACTCTTGGACACTCAATCTCATTCTCTTCACCTGAAGATGGGACGGAAAGGGGGTAAGCTTTAAAGCTCGTGGGTAACAGTTTATAATGAAAAAATAAGCAAAACCTTTGAAAACATTCACTTGTCATAAAAAATTTCTCACTGAATCATAAAACAAATGGTTCTTAAATTCTCAACCAAATTCACAAACTACAAAACATGAATGCATCAAACTTGTTAACATATCATAAGCACAACAGAATGGTTTGGGTGGATCCAAAATAGAACATACTACACATTTCCCATAAGGGTCCTGTGTAGCTGTGAACAGAACGTACTAACGCAATCCCACATAATGGTTTTGCGTAGCCGTGAACTTAAGGGAGATCATGAAGGAGCTTCATGCTACTGGCGGGCGGGCGGGAGAAGCTTTTTGTCAAAGTACACTTGAATTAACTTAGGGTACCACCACAAACTCACATAACATGTAATTCATGACTTGTAAACTTGTTGCCCAAAATGGCACATTCTCGAAAACGTGATTTTTCATAAACGTGAGATTATTTCGAAAACCATTTCCAAAAATATGATTTCATTTTCAAAGTCTTTTCACAAATCATTCACACAATTCATATATCAAACGTATAGCAATTTCTCAATTCATTCAAGAAGCAATAAATGCAATACTTATGATGCAATTGAAATCATTAAATTTCCTTGATTCAAAGAAAACATTAGTGGCTTATTTTGTAACACCCCATATTAGGGGTTAGAATATTGAGGAATTTCAATGCATAGTAGGCTTTGCATAATTAAGTTTTGCTTATTTGTGCATATATATTTCTGGACTCATAAAAATTATTGAGCATGCATTCATGACATTCCGGGTGTAATTGGTTTTAGAATTTTGATTAAGATGAGAATTTTGGTTTATTAGTGATGGAAATTTACTTGGAAATTGTTAGTAACATTTCGAAATTTTTGAGAATTTAGAAATTTTTCTGGAAATTTTGGGACATTAAGAAAAATAGACCAATGGTAGTTTGCCATGTAACACCTTTATATGAATGACAAATGGCCCATATGCAATGGGGCCACGTGTCAATGGGTTACTAAAGCACGTATCATAAGTGTGTAAGGCCAAAAACGTAGTAGCTCTTTATTTTCTTTCAGTTTTGCTTTGTCCTCACCGAAACCCTATTCTTCACTACCCAAGCTGGGATTTTGCTGGAGAAACAAGGTTGGTAAAGTTTAACTTCCTGAGTGCTATGAATGATTCTGATGATGTGTATTGGAAATAAGTACATGCATGAGTTGGATGATGTTTTATGTGTTGAGAATAAGCACCTGCGTGAGTTGTGTGTGAAAAAAATTCGGTGAAAGTGATAATATTGTGCAGATGTTGTAACACTGATTGCATGTAGCTTAAAAGAGAAACTTAGCAAAGTGGAAAGGTTTCAGATGATTTGGGTGGTGTTCAGAATGGGTTAAATGAGGTGAAGGCATAGAGGAAAATGAGAATGGAAAATATGCAGTAGTGAGAGAAAGCTTGTGTAAGGAATCGGGTTTTAGTATTTAAATATAGATGTGATTTGTTTGAGTTGTGATGAGCTGAAATGGAAGTAGAAGAATTTGTTTAAGTGTGAAATGTGTTCATTGAATAAGATTGAAGTGTAAAATCTGGGAAGTTTGAAGATGACGAACTTGAAGGATTTCATTTCTATGAAAGTTCGTCGCGGCCAACTTGAAGGACTTGGCTAAGATTCTTTCGGGTAAAGTTTGTCGTGGCCAACTCTGGGTTTCTTCGTGGCGAACTTGTGAAAGTTTTGCGAGAATTCCTCTCTGGAGGAGTTCGCCGCGGCGAACTTCTGACTTTGCCGCAACGAACTTCTCTCTACACTAAACATGCTTTGGTATTTTAGGCATAACTTTCTTTGTAGTTATCTGAATGGAGTGATTTTTGATTTGGAGTAAACTAGAGACATAGCGCTACAAATGTTTTGAAGAAATTGAATTCTAATTCTGCATCTAAGAATATCATAATCTAATTGGAATTTGAGATAAGAATTCTAATGAAGCTTAAGAACAGTCTAAAATCTTTTGAGTATAACTTTCAATATACTAAACCAAATTGGACGAACTTAGTATAATTGGAAACCTAAGACAAGAGGGAAAACTTTATAGACGAAAGTATTACCTAATTACCTCATCTTCTTGATGAGAATAATTGAATAAAGTGGACCTGAAAGTTGAATGTGAAATAAATCTGGATTGAGGAAATTGAGTATGATTTCACATGATCGATAATGTGATAAGATTACGGATAAGAAACCCGAATTTTTGACATAAACATGCATCATACATATTCAGTATACATGATTGTGCATAATTGAATTATTAATTGTGCCCAATAGTGATATATGTTGTATTAAATGTTTTAGAGGAACTCATCGAGTGACCGATTCCAGATATTGCTGGGACTTCGAGGCAATAAAGCAACAGGGAGCTTTTTGGAAGTAATTTAGATGGTAATTTTTGTAAGTAATTTGGACGGTAATTTTTGTAATTAATTTAGACGGCAATTTTTGTAAGTAATTTAGACGGCAATTTATGTAAGTAATTTAGACGGTCAATTTGATAGTTTTGCTTTGACTGTTTTGTTTGCTACTAATTTTGATCCATTGAATGATTTGCAAAGCTGTCTGATTTATATGTTAATTGAATTTCAAAAATTTCTGTTTTGATTCTGTTAAGTCCTAGTTGTGAGTAAATAGGCATGCTTAGAAGGGTCTGCAGCTGCTTTTGTGACACTTCGGTGTCTTCTGTTATTGACACTTCGGTGTCTTCTATTAGTGACACTTCGGTGTCGAGACTTCGATCTCTTCTTTATAAGTCTCGTTACCCGCTTCTGTAAATGGATTTAGCAGTCTTCTGATTTTGCACTCTGATATCTGTTTGTTTTGATATGAACTAAATTATGTTCTGATTCTGAAGGTTTATACCTCTTGTGTTATGCAGTTCTGATAATCTTATTATCTGTTCTGAAATGCTTTATGTCCGATTTACTGTTAAAAAAATATTTTAAAGTAGATTAGTGATTACTCACTAAGCTATATGCTTAGCATGGTGGATGAGGCCCGTGTAGGTTCAGAGAGAAGGACGTAGGGACTGGGACAAGTCAACCGCAATGGCCAAAGGAGTTTGAAATTTGTTTTGTTTAAAATATATTTTGAGTTTGTTTTTGGACTTGTATCTGATGTATGCGACTCTTGAATTTTTGTTTCAAGGTTTGTAATAACCTTAATTCAGGCTGGTTTCTGAAAGTATGATATGAAATGTATGTTTGTTGAGATTTTGGAAATGCATGTATAAAGTGTTTCGTATATTTTAGAATGTTTATGGTTGAATGCTATGCTTCTGTGAAATGTTTCGCATTCAGTATGTGTTGTCTTGTGTGGCGCTCACAATATCCTCCCTGGGGTTATTTGGGCGCTACATATTTACTCTATTATAAACATGTACCCACCTTGATTTTCTTACTTAAAACTTTGTTCAAAATGCCTCTCCTCGTGCTCCTTTTGCCTTTCTTGATTTCCTTCAACAATAACAAAAATCCTACTCAATAGGGTTTTCAATTGAAAACCCCACAAAGCACAATCACTAAAATTTGTTCTAAAATACCTAAACTCATGCATTTCCTAAGCTTCATGAACCTAAATCCTTCCAAAAATCCAAAACATTAACAATGATCTTACCTTGATTCTTCACCAAATGAAGAGATGTTTGGCTCAAATGGAAGCTCTTCTCTTTCTCTACCTTTTTCCCTTATTGAACAATCTCAAAATCTCTCTTAAAAACCAAGAAATGATGAAACCCTAACCATCTTTCCTTCTTTTCTCTCCTCTCCACCAAAACCTCTCCTTCTTCTCTCTTATTTTCGTTTTTCACTCTTCTCTCCCTTCAATTCACGTTTTTCTCTTCTTAACAAGCAAGACAATATATTCTTTTTCCTATAATACCCTTCATGAGTGTGCAAAGTCCCTTTTGCCCTTCCTTCCATGCCTTATGTCTTTTATACTTAAGTGTCTTGCCAAAAATACCCTTGAACATTCTTATAACTTTAGCACTTTAATTCCATTAACCCATGCAATAAATCCTACTAACTTTGACATAATAATTAACTCCAAAAATAATTAATCCAATAACCTCATAATTTATTTAAATCGTGCTTAATAAATAAAAAAATTCGGAGGCCAACAATTGCCAACATAAACAAAACATCCTCTCGATCTAAACCTTTCCAGATACGTGACCTCTACCACTACTAACATGAACAAAACCACCTCTCGATCTAAACCCCGATTGTCTCGATCTAGTCTTGATCAGAATGATCTATTCTGGCATTTACTGAATCTCTTTCCATAATCAACTTGAGATCCACCATGCCTCTTAATTCTGAACTCCTACCTATACTCTCCTTGTCCATCCTTCAGTAACTGTTCAATTCGAATTGAAGCAGCTCACAGCTCAGTAAAACTACTCAGATTGGTAATAGCCAATCTCGTCTTGATCTCCATATTCAGTCCATCCTTAAACCACCTACTTTTATCGTCCTCAGTCAGAATCAAAGTAGTAGTATACCCCATTAATTCATTAAACCGCACCTTATACTCGACTACAATGAGATTACCCTGTTTCAGATCTAGGAAATCCTTCATCTTTCTATCGAAATGGATCTTTGGCATATAATTCTCCTTAAAGTCCTTTAGAAAGTCTTCCCATATCAGTCTACAAGGTCGGACGAAACTACTGAGAATAGTCTTCCACCACTGATAAGTCGGACCTTAAAGTAACGAGAGTGCGTAGTCAAACCTTTCACCAGACTCACAATCCATCTGATCAAATACCTCTCCATTCTTTCCAGCTACCCTTCTACCTCGGCAGGGTTTGAACTTTCATAAAAGTCTATAACCCAGCTTCCTAAGTTTATCAGACTCCTTTCTCTCCTCTCAGGACCTCTCTGAGGCATTTGTTCAAACTAAGGTACTGGGGATTCTCTATTGGCTCCTATAGACTCAAGGTCAGCTGATTCTGCGACTCGATCTCCTATAGCGGATGACCTATAACAAATAATAGTTGTGATCACTATACAAGTCTCTCACTAGATGTCATATTTAAATTCTTATATATGTCCCTAAGGATGTCAAACCATGCTCTGATACCAAAATTGTAACATACCACTTCCATAGAGTATATGCCCGAATATCTAGAGGATATTTGAGAACATACCCTATGAGAATGTCACGTTAGAACAATCACATTAACTTATTATGGCATCACACATAACATAAATATTCAAAAAGATTAAATCTCCTCATTTCATTCACAAAATAAAGTTACTTACATTGTACCATTACAATTCATATCCATGTATTTACATTACATAACATTTGAGAGTTTACAACTCCATACAAAATGTTAACATGAAATGAGAAGCTAAACAAACAATTCCTAACTAGACTCCTCAAATATCAGCTAACCAGACCTTTGATGTAGCATCCCACTCTCGCAAGACGCATACCTGACATACTGAGTGATATCCGAGTGCGTACCCCACAAGGATGGCATGCTAAAACAGTCAAATACTTGAAACTCAGTACAAATTTTTCAAATTTATCATACACGTATGTGGAAATC
Organism: Erythroxylum roraimae; assembly: GCA_027568915.1. Lineage (NCBI taxonomy): Eukaryota > Viridiplantae > Streptophyta > Magnoliopsida > Malpighiales > Erythroxylaceae > Erythroxylum > Erythroxylum roraimae. Next base: position 16,442,045 of record JAOSBL010000004.1, on the reverse strand, counting down.
AATAATGAATTGGGCCCACTATATTCATAAACTTTTTCAATCACAAGGGTTACAATCATTTCACAAATCATCCGATTTTCCTTAGTCACTAGGGCTCATTACAGATACAAAAAACTTAAATTCATAATTGTTATTACATTAAAAAATCATTTACAAACATTTCCTATTTGGAAAGTTATTATAAAACAGAAATATTTAAATACGCATGTTATAATACTTCTGACTACATATTCGGATATATAACAATGAACTACATATGCAGACGCGAACTAACCCACCCCGACTTCTATCTCTCACCTAAATACAGTGGCTATACTCCCGTTTGCCTAATAGGGTAACTCTTCTAAGCTTGAAAAATATTGCAAATTTTGGGTGAGTTTTGCAAACTCAATGAGTGACCATCCTTGATGGCTCACTCAATCACATAACACATCAAATCATATTTTCATATAACTTACATCACTTTATTTAACATATAGCATCACATTCAGAGCATTCAATTTAATCATTTCAATCATTTAAAATACACATATCACTTATAATGCAATACACATAAGACTCACTTTCATTTATTACTTTGTTATGATCGAGTGCTTAATTACTAGCTCATATCCCTTAGTAGATACCGAGCTGTATCAGATAATGTCCCATATCCCTTAGTGGATACCAGATACATTCACAACTGAGCCTGCGACTCTTTTTCACAGTCTGAGCTTTAAGCTCTTTTTCACATTCTGAGCTTTAAGCTCTTTTTCGGTAGCTACTCCGGGCACAACTGCCTTTATCTTTCATGCATTCATGCAATGTAATGCTTCACATTAACACATTCTCAATCAATCACTTTTACACACGTCATCGGACCTTAGTCTGGCATTCAACATTTAAGTTAAGTATCGCTTATTCCTTCCAATTCACATTCAATGAGTACTTCTATTATTATTCATGCATTTATCAAACTCCTCGGATATTCAATGTCCGGAATCAGAACAATCACATTTCATAATCATTTAATCAATAATACATAAACGAAACAATCAGAAAAGTAAGACCATCTAGGTCAACTCATAGTACGCTCCAGATTAGCAATTGCTTCTAAGATCTGGAAACGTCTGAATGTGGACATTTATCCTGCACATCAAAATTATGCAATACACACATTGCACACACACATTAATAATTGCACAATTATAAGTATTCCTTTAAGCACAAATGTGTATATGAAATATGTACAATGCATGCTCAATAACAATCCCAGGTATCTTTTCAACTTTCACATCTTATGCACATTCTCATTTTTAGCATTATTTGCCTTCATAATAATCAATTCTCATTCGCTTTTACTAGATACTCATTACTCAACTCCTTTGAATCACAATTACAATCATATGAACCTTTTCATTTCCATTATACATATGTTTTTGATGCTTTATTACCAACAATTCATTCATTAATGTTATTCTAACATTTTATAATCATACAATATCCAAATTCTCATTCTTTCCTATATCATCTCCAAAATTCCAAACCTTTAGGTCAATTTTCCATGATCATTATGATCAGGTAAATGAAGTAAGCTGATCATATCCAATTTGATAAGAATTTCTTCTAAAAAAATTGTTCCCCATTGTCTTAAGTTTCTAATGACACCAAAAGCATTCAATTTGGTTCAGTAAGCTGAAAGTTATAGCCTAAATATTTTCGGACTATTCTTATACTGAAACAGTGTCCTGTACTCAACTTCCATCCAGAAATTGAAATTCTTAGAGACTGAATTAAAACTCAATTTCATCAGACTATTTGTATCCCTATGTCTCTAGTTTACTCCAAATTAAAAATCATTCTATTTGGATAACTATAGAACAAGTTATGCCTAAAATACCGAAGCATGTTCAACTTGTGTAGGAAAGTTAGCCGCGGTGAACCAAGGAGTTAGCCACGGCAAACTTTCATAGAAGCATACGCGGTGAACACGTTACTGCTACATTTTTTAGCTTTTAACTTCCAACATTTCACATATAACCCATCTTATACCTAAACCATCTTTTTTACTTCATTTCCTCTTCATTCTCAACTTCATTTCAACTCAATATCATTCACAAATAAATCATGATCTATATTTGATCATTAACTCAAAAACAAAACATGCGCATATACCATTCATCAACAATTTGTGAACATTTAACTCTTAACTAACATCAAAACATGTTTCATTTATCTAATCAAGAAGAGTGATGCTTATAATTACTTGTTTAGCTTCATTATCTTCTTCAATCATCATGAAACCCTAGCTCCTCTAATTCTTTTATAATCATCATATATATATGCAAGAACAAGATGGAATAGAAGTGGGTGGTTTCATCAACATGATGGAGGTAATAAGTGTTGAAGTCGTAAGGTGAAGGATAATAACACAAGCTCAATGTAAGGAGAGTGAGAGTGAGTGTGTCATAGCTTGAGAGAATAAAGAAGAAGAGAGTATTTTGTTTAAGTGAAAGACAAAGGAGATGGTCATTTAATTGGGTAAATCGTGGGTTATAAGCAAGGAGGTTAAATACTTGGTGGGTGTCATGACACTTCCCACTTAATAATTAAAAATAAATGCTAATGCCATCTTGTTTACACTACTACATATTTCTTATAAATCAGTCCATTTGTCTCCAATTTCTAATCCAGTTGTCTCCCAATTTTCAATGACACTTGTCATTGAATCTTAATGTCACATATAAAATTTTCCACTGCCATTTGACTCTTATTTTTACTACTACCCATCAATTGTTCTGCCACTTGGCATTTTTTTCAGTCCAAAATATCCTTAAATTCTAGAGAATTCCCAAATTTTCAAATATTTTCCTAAAATTCACCAAAATTCTAATCCAACTATTTATACTTCTCCCATTCGGTTTTCAATACAAATAATCCACAATTCTCAATATAAGCACATTTATAATCAATTATACCCAGAATGTCAATGAATACACGTACAGTCATTTATTGTGTGCAATAATCAAATTCACGTGTGTGTATGCTAACATTATGCATAAGCATGAGATGTATTTTCCTAATCTCTCATTGCTATTTTCTCAATTACAGAAATATAGGGTTCTAACTCTTAGTGTGGAAACAGGATGTCACATTTCTCCCCCTAACAAATTTTGTCCTCGAAATTCTTATCTGACTGATCAAGAGGCAGGAGTATGTCTCCTCATATGCTCCTCCATTTCCCATTTAACTTCATCACTCAAGTAATTTCTTTCAATTAACTATAGTCAATTGAATCCATCAATCCTTCAATCACTTATTTAGATATCACACTATCTTAACTGTTTCCCCAATATAATCAGATTACTCAAAATTTTCTCTTTGTATGCTGACAATATATCTTTGTCAGGTCATATCAATATTTCTTAGCATATTCACATATCACACATTATGAATTTGAGACATCTTTATTGATAATACAACTCATAAGTTACTGGTCCTATGCTCTCAATAACTTCATGCGGACCAATACAATTCAAGCTTAGTTTATCTTTTTTCCTAATCTGAGCACAGCTTACCAAGTTGATACTCTAAGAAACAATTCATCTTTTGCTTACTATTTCACATCTCTTCAGTGTTAATACACAAAAATCTTAGGTCTATCTCATTGTATTCCATATCGTCGGTGTTAATCCACCTAACTCATTTATCATTATTGAATCACTTAATTTCAAATACGTATCAATTTCACTTGTCCTCAACATCTCCCATCTATTCTAGTCTTTAACTGTTTTAGGCCTCATTCTATTCAATGTAAGGGCGAATGACTCTTTTTGTCATATAACGTGTTGGGACCCGATTTTGGAACCGGGACCCCAATCGGAAAAAAAAATGAAAAACGAAAACGAAAATGGAATCACCAATCGAAGAACCAAATCGAAAAAACAAAGTGGCAGAAAATCGAAAGAACGGAACGGAAAAACAAAATGCCCAAAGCGAAAAACGAAGGCCAAAAGCAAAAACGAATAACAAAAGAACGGACGAGGAATCGAAGGAACGGATTTACAAAATCTCGAAATCAAAGAAACCAAAACGATTCAAACTCGCTGAAGGTCAAAATCCGACATCTGGTAACGCAAATATTTTACAAAAACGTCGCGTTGGAAAACTCTAAGACAATCGCTCTAAACCAAATCCGTATCGGTGTAAAAAAAAATTTTCTCTTCTTCTTTTAATACAAAGGCATGCCCACGCTTCAAAAGCGTGACCACATTTCCAAACAAAACCAATTTCTAAATGGAATTTAACAATTCCACAACCTCAATTCATTTCATTCTTCAAGTACATCATTTCTCATATTTGAAACAAAAACATATATCTTAAACATCACACACATACTATGTTAAACCATAATCAATTAGCACTTCTATATATATCAAACCAACCCACACAATCGCTTCGTTTTTGTTTTTTTCTAACAACTTTTGGGCAGCATAACGGTTGTATTTTTAAACAAATCCTAAAACTTGCAAACGATTTCAAACACACTTCTATATTCACATATTAGTATCATCGGACCTCCTGTCCGGAACCCATATCACATTCAATCACATAAACATACCCATATCCAAGTCACATTCATATCTCAATTCGATACACAAATTCATAATTTATTTTCATACTCCAAAAGAAATACATCACCAAACAAAAGTGGCATTTTCAAGCCACGATACAACATTAG
>JAOSBL010000004.1:16411732-16422529 GCA_027568915.1 Erythroxylum roraimae | reverse complement strand
TTATTTGATGTCCAAAATTAAACAACTTCAATTTTGTCATACATGCCAATTTTTCTAGTCTTACTAGAAAATCTATTTCTCTACTAAAATTAAAACAAAATTAATTTCTATAATTTACAAAAATTTACAGAACATCAATTCATCATTCCAAGCATCTCTAGGTTGTTTCATGATGACCAAAATAATTTAGGAATCATTCAAAAATTATTATGATCACCAAAATACTGATAAGACACCAAAAATGACAACTATGACATCTAATTTTTTTAAAAAATCAAATTTCGAGAAAAATCATTTAGACATGCATCAAACATCAAATTAACATATTTTTATCGCATAATTTTTTTTAAGGTTCTAGAACTGAAATATAAACATACAAAAACATCAAACAAAACATATCCTACAATTTCTGGAAAGCTGTCCAGATTTGGAAAATTGTTTGATAAAATTATTTTTTTTTTTTGAATAATTCTAAAAAAATTACAGAGGCATAAACACATAACATAAAATTTTCATAATCAAATTCCATGAAAATCAAGTGTAACCTCATCAGTTTAGCTAATAGAAATCACAAGCCCAGCAGAAAGACAGATTTCATGCATATTCTTGTAAATTAGAAATTAAATATTTTAATCACATTAAAAATGTTTTCAATCACTTAGAATCATTCACTTACAATTTATGAACAGATTGGTGAACGAAAATTGTGAAAATCGTTTTTCTATAATTAATTTCGAACAAAACATTACAGGCCTAAGCTATCACAACCATGAAAACAATTTTCACATGCCATGTGTTCTACATCAAACAAGGCACAAGATGGCTTTGCTTAAGGTTCCGGTTATGCATCTCATACATAATATATATCGAATATATGCAGCGGAAAATAAAACGAAACCTCAAAAACTAGATCTACTCATGATATAGATATAAAAAACAAAGACATGAAATGTAAGATGTTTACATACCTTTCCGACGATCTCCTTCGTTCTTTAATGTCGTAAACCACAATGATTAATGTAGACCGTCTCTAATGAAAGTCTACATGAAGATAGAAGGACATTAGGAGATGGCTAAAATTCTTTCTTTGTGCTAGCAAAGACAGGAACTCTTGTGAGAGTTAGAGAGAAAAAGAGTGTGTGCGTTAGAAAAAACCTTTCTTTCACTTGTATCTTACACAAGATGCACGAAAATCATCTATATTTTTTGCACCATTTGGCCTTCCATAACCCCCATCACTAATGGAGAGTTATGGGAAGTTAATGGTCATGAATAACATGCATTAATGGAAGTTATGGGAAGTTAATGACCAAATTGGCAGCCAATAACACTTGTTTCCAATCCATTCCATGCAACGTTTTTTACCATGATCACATCGCGATACAATCTCGAAATACTCTCTCATATCTTGAATCACCATTCAAGACCATTTTACTCATCCTTCGGATTTCCTATGTGTGTGAACCATTAGATTCCCGGTTATGTTGGCCACTTGAATTAACACTTAATTCAAGTAAGTCAAGAGCGGTATCTAACAACATGTCATGACTCCCAACTGACCAAAAAGTCAGTGGTTTGACTACGAATTCTTCTATATACAATGTTGCCATGCAATTTGTCCATTCACCGTCTATACTCGACTTGGTTCAGAGTATGGTCAAAGTGTTAACTCCTATTAGACTGACTATATCACATCTAGTCTAAGTGATATTAGATCTTGTCTTGAGGATCTCATTACTTTATGCATCATTGAAGACTCTCTTCATAACACATATCTGCTCTAGTCAGAGACTCCCGAGTAATGAGCCTGAAAAGAGGTCGTGGGTTTCATCTCCTTCTATCAGGAGTGGTGAATCCTTTATTGGCTACTCAATTACCTCCAAATACCTCAAGTTGTACCAAATCACCACCCTATGAGTAACCCCTGAAAGGCACCGATGAATGGAGTCAAAGCACATGATCAATATCTAGGATATCCTTGGGCACTTCAAGTCAAAAGATATTGCACCATTGCTATGATGAGACTATCATTGACATTGGAATAGAATATCCATATGATTGTCTCATAGTAGGTCAATCCAATGTACTTACTACCCTTAGTAATTATCCACATGTTAACTTTAAACAACTCATGTATACAACTTATGAGATATAATGCTTGATCCAATCAAGGAGTATAACATGTGTTAGTATATCTAGATTAATAATATCACATCTCATTAATCGTATGACTAGGGAAAGTTTATATACTAACATAATTATAGATGATAGGAATCTCATTATCATGGTCTCATCATGATTTCCTCCATGCTATGTTTTATATCAAGGATTTCATTAAATCAATTTAAAATCAACATCAAATCCATAAACATATGAACATCGAAATAATGAAAAATGTCTTTATTAATCATAAAATGATTTGTACAATAAGTGTTAAAGGTGATTGCCTTTAGAGCACTTCTCTAACACATTGATATTCCCAATATGAGATTACCTCCCATGTGCAGCCCACAAGAAGAAAGCAGGGAAAACACACGACAAAATCTAACAAACAAAGTAGATAGGCAATAATAAACTCAAGACGTAAATTCTTTATCTCAATAAACTCGTCACATTTTCAAGTTGAAAATGATGATGTCTTCGTTGGGCGATTGGTGATGACTACATAGGGCGATTGGTGACGACTTTGTAGGGAGATTGGTAACAACTTATGGACAGCTTCACCGTTGACCAACATCTGCTGCCGTAGGGGAACTATAGACGGTAACGAAGGAGGGGAAATGGTGGAAATTGGGAATTTTAACTACATTAGTGAAATTGAGAGTTAACTACGTCGTAGATAATAATTATAATTAATTTACTTAATAAGTTTTTTAGTTAATTTAATTATTACGTTAATATAAGTTAACTAATCTATTAACGTAACAAATTAATTAGTTACATTAATCAAAATTAGGGTTAATTAAATATTGTGGGTCCCACAGGTAAAAAAAAAATTCTTAAATTTTAATTTTAAGAAAGTGACATTGTCATGTTAGATCTGATGTGGCAGTGTAAGGTTGCAGAAGCAATAAACTAATATTAAAAACTGTCACGTCATTGCTGACCTGACAGAAAACTGACAATATCATATAGGCGTCAATTTTTCTATTATTTTAGGGTTATATTTAAACAAATTTCAATTGTTAGGGTTTTATTTGTATTCTCTAGAACTTTAAGGTTAAATTTATCTATTGATGTAAACCATAGAGTAAAAAATGACCCTTTATTTTGGATGGTGTTTTAAAATAGAATAGCCAGAAGTTCAATATAAACTAACTGATAAGTCCTTTGAATATTTGTTTTTCTGAGTATCCGTTTGCTACATATGTCCTGCACATTGTGTTGCAGAAAGTTCAACGTGACTTAACATTAACTCATAGAAGTGATTTTTCAAGGAAGCAAAGGAAAAAAAGAAGCGTTTTGCGTGGCACAATTGTGAAAGAGCGACAAGAATTTCCTCCTTTTTCTTTTGTCCTCACGAAGTGTTTTAGGAGGGTTCCAATTATAAGAAGACACTTTTAAGCTATCTACACCCAGATTAATTCCTGCTCGAGCCGGATAAGTCCCTTGCGGGAGGTAAAGCTTTGACCCTAAATTTTAAACAGCTGCATACATAAGAACAGTTCGAACCCATGACATCACTTAAACTAAAAAAGTCTCTTACCAACTCACCTGTACTTAGAGTTCAAGAATTTCCTCCTTTTCTAGTAGAAGGGGATTATCAACAGCGAGTGTGCTTTTAACGTCTGTCAAACTCCAAAGGTTTGTGTACGGGAGATGGTCAAATAACCCAAACTTTTTTGCCTTTTAGATTCTTTTGTTTTGTATAATGAATTATTTAAATTTGGGTCCCACATCATATTACTTATGGGCCCACGACTGAAACAAGGAGCCCACCGTAGGGGTGAGCATTCGGGCTAATCGGGCCAAATTTTTACTGTTTGAGTAAAGCTCGAATTACCCAAAAAAATTTCCATTTTATCCGCCCCGAATCCAAAATTTCATTACCCGAACTTACCCGGCCCGATTTACCCGATTTACCTTATTTACCCGGCCCGATTTACCCTATTTACCTAGCTCGATTTACCCGAATTACCTTAATTACCCTATTTCATAATTTTTTTAAACCTAATTCGGGTAATCGGGTAACCAGAATTTTTTTCGGAGTTATCCATCCCAAACCAAAAATAATTCGGGTAATACCCGACCCGACCCGAATTACCCATATTTTAGCATTTTATTACCAGAATTAATTCGGACCGAACTGGGTAATCAAGCCGGCCGAATAATGCTCACCCCTAGCTCACCGAACGCCCTCTTTTAGAATTTTGAGCATTAGCATCCAATTGAGATAAATGACACTGGGACGGGGGAGAAGCAGAGCAGAGTACATTAGAAACAAAGTGCGGTTGCGGCGAAAAGAAAAAAGCAAAAAGCAATGCCTAGGCCCAGGATGAGGTTGTTGGGTCCCACTTTCGATGAGGTAAAACAGAAGATCCACACATCCCAAACATCAACGGCTACCCTGCGTTTCTCCCACTCCTCAGCCTCTCCACTTTCTCTCGCTCTGTAATTGCGTTCAATCGCCTTTTCTTCCTGTATTCGCTATTATTTCCCTGCCGTGAAAAACAGCGTTTGTTTTTGCATTTGGGTCATTTAAGGTTTGAAAGTTTTTAACTTTAATTGTGGATTTCTATTCATTTGCACTGGAAGGCATAAGGATTTGGTTTTCTTGTGCTTAATTCCTGCTGCTGCTTTTTCTCTGGACACATCAAAATTGGTGCTTTACATTATATTTGGCTCTTTTTATTGGACGAGATTAGATCGGACTATTTTGGGATCTGAGATTTGTATAGTTGGTGGGACTCGTGTCTGTCAATGGGCGCTTTGGATGAGGGGCACTGTAATGTGGAACTCGAGAATGAAGTGAAACTTGGAAGTCTTGAGCTTGGATTTGGGGGAGAACCAGAAACTTTAGCTATTGAGGAATCTGTTAAAGTTCTGTTGCAAGGTCTAGGAGAAGATATCCATAGAGAAGGCCTTAGAAAGACTCCACTTCGCGTTGCTAAGGCATTTCGAGAAGGAACCAAAGGTACCTGTTTCTCTTTATTCTGTATAACTAACTCTAAATTTGTTTTTAGTTGCCCATGACTACGTTGTTTTGTTGTTATGCTTCATAGTTTTTGAATCGTTTTGTAGTTCATTTCCAATAGTTCGTGCGTGTTGGTATGATAATGTGCCATTTCTTAGTTTAAACGAGGCGGTTGGTGTATGCCACTTTTGATTGTTGTGTTGGAAATTCACAAAGTAAATAATGACAAGTCGAAAAGATACATAAGGATAAGGTAAATTCTATTTAAAGATATGACTCTTCATCTATTGTCTTAAGATTTTAAATTGATATAGTATGGGTTCACTTGGAATTAGTCTAATCTCTAAGTCCCCACAAAACTCTCCATTAGTATTAGAGCTAAGTTGGTGAAATCTTGATAAATAAAAACTTATGGATTTGGGTCAGATGAATGAAGATTCATAGAGGCACTCAAATAGCTTCGCATTAGTTATAAGTTGAGCAGGAGCTAGTTCGGTATGGATGAATTCACTTGTGATGTAATATTGGAAATTCACAAATAGATAATTTAATATCGGAAAGAAACATAAGAAGAAAGTGAGTTATATATAAAGATAGGACTCTTAACTTATTGACTTAAAGTTTTGAGTTGATATATGATGTGTTAATTGTATATGAGCTCACTTGAACTTAGTTTAATTTCTCTCAAACTCCCTCAAAACCTTTTAGGTTGTGCTTTGAGATTAAATCCATTTTATTTCATCTAGTTGATTATTGTCACCACTGTCCAATAATAAAAGCATGATTTCTTTTTCGTTATGATTCTAATTATGGTTGCTTGAAAGGTTTGCTGTCCCATTGATGCATTCTTCGATTCGCTCCTTGAGGCTTCCAACATGTATGATTTTGGAGTTATCATACACATTAACATTTATTGTTTCTTACACCGAACAGTTATCATGCAATGCAAGTTATTACATAACGTCTACCGCTATGTAATAGCTAGCACTTAGTTTTCACAATCAGAATTTTCCCATACAGAGGGCCTTATCTTCTGCAAGATTACATACTGCTTAGAGAAAAGGGGAGATGAACTGAAAATGTCTCATCAAGAAGCTGTCCTCGTTTTCATCTCCTTTGGAAAGGAAACCAGTTACTGAAGTAATGCAATCTTGAGGCTGTTACTGATGCCAAACTTGTTAGGCACTGTTATACAAATTGTTAATCCAGTTTGGAAAATGAAAGTTTTCATAGTTTCCTTGTCTACTTGTCATTGTTATAATCATTTTAATGCATCTTAAAAAGTTGATTGAGCATAATTCAGGCGAGGCTTAGTAGAAAAATATAACTTGATACGCTTAAAATTATGAAAAAGATTTTGCAAATCTTAATCACGTTCTAACCCACAAGAAATTTCAATCTTTCTGGGATTTAACTGGCTTCAAATGACCCTGGTGGCTGTTGTTTGTAGATCTGAGTTTTTATGATAGTTTTGATCACAATGTAGTCAGTTTATTATTCACTATTCAACAGATTATCCTCATGTACATGATAAATAATATGTATAAATTGAAGCAGTTCTCTTCATGGTTATGTCCACTTTTAAATGAGAGATAATAGGTTCTAAACAAGAAATCACCAAGGTAAGATTTACTTTTACAATGTAACATGCAGATGCGATGCTTGCTTTTTGCTTTTCATTTGTAAGTTAGTCTGTCTTGATGTGTACTCTATGTGGCTTGTTTTTTGCTTGTGCAGGTTACAAACAAAAGGTAAGGGACATTGTTCAAGGGGCTTTATTCCTGGAAGCTGGTTTGGATAATGCTGTTGGTCATTCTGGAGGAACAGGTGGACTTGTGATTGTTCGGGATCTTGATCTTTTCTCATATTGTGAGTCTTGCCTGCTTCCATTTCATATCAAGTGTCATGTAGGTTATGTCCCATCTAGGCAGAGGGTTGTAGGATTAAGCAAGCTCTCTAGAGTTGCTGATGTTTTTGCAAAAAGACTCCAAGAACCACAGCGTCTGGCAGAAGAAATCTGTTTGGCTCTGCATCATGGGATCAAACCAGCAGGTGTTGCTGTTGTACTCCGATGTTTGCACATCCAATTTCCAGTTATGGAACCATTATTTCTTGATTCCAATCACCAGGGATGGGTAAAGACATTTGTGTATGCAGGTTCAGGTGTTTTTGATAAAGAAAATGCTGATGCTTGGGGTGATTTTTTTAGCCTCCTTAAATTTGGAGGTATAAGTGTAGACAACTTTCATGGGAAAGACTCTATGGAGCACTGTTGGTGTCCATCCCGTGCTTCCTCTTGCACTAAAACTTCTTCTGAGCTAGGGCCACGGGAAGCAGGAATGGTTGCTGCAGTTGCTTCAATTCTCAAGTCTTTGGGTGAAGATCCACAAAGGAAAGAGCTTCTTGGAACTCCTGATCGGTTTGTGAAGTGGTTAATGAACTTCCAGAGCATGAATTTAGAGATGAAACTTAATGGTGTCATATGCTGTCACAGGGATCTTAAACATTATGGGGAAATCAGCCATAACAAAGAGCAGATACATTCTGAACTAAATCTATCATTTTTGTCTCAGTGTGAACACCATTTACTGCCCTTTTATGGTGTTGTGCATATAGGGTACTTTTGTGCGGAGGAATTCAATCCTGTTGCTAAATCCCTTCTACAGTCTGTGGTTCACTTTTATGGTTTCAAGCTTCAAGTACAGGAAAGACTAACCAGGCAGATTGCTGAGACCATCTCATCCCTGTTAGGTGGAGATGTGATGGTTGTTGTGGAGGCTAACCATACTTGTATGATCTCCAGAGGAATTGAGAAGTTAGGAAGTAGCACCGCCACAATTGCTGTACTTGGCCGATTTTCAACTGACCCTACTGCAAGGTCTATGTTTTTGCAATGCATTCCAAACACTACCACTTCTGGAGCTCATGATTCTTAATTAAACCTTGCTCATCAACTTTCAGAAAACTTGGAAGACGACATTTCTTCCTTTCATGGTTACTTATTGATTTTCAGCAGTCCTGGTATGAAAGGAGAAAATATGAAAATGCTTTCATGGATTGAGGAAGCACATTATTGGTACGATTGCTGAAAATTTTGGGAATTTCTAGTAGACATGTAATATCAACCGTCACGTCTTTTGGTTATAAACCCAGAGAATGAGGTCTCAAGGGTATGTTGATTTTGGATAATTAATTTGGCAATGTTCTTCCAAGTGCTTGACATAAAGCTTTATTTCTGGAACATTTATACCAGTAAAAGAAAAAACCAAATCTTTGAATGTTTAGATTTTTACCTTGTTGAAGATAGTCAATGTCTGTTGATCGTAAAAATAGTTTTATACAGCAGGCACAACTCTACATGCAGAACCATTTCGAATCATATAAATGGATGCTGGCGACTTAGATCAAAATCTTTTTTGCTAAGCTATTAACTATGCATTGTTTTCCCATCAAGGAAAGGAATTCTACTCTTTTTTCCTACCTTTTGCATATAAAGAAACCATAATTCTAAGGATAGGGGACTACTCAACTTCAAGGATTTAAGATTCTCGTTGAACACGCTTCACGTCTGCATCTTGATGATTGGATTATCCAGCCGTAGTTACTGTTGATTGAAGCAAATATGGTATGCTTAGTTTGTATCGCATCAACATCGCATCCGAAGCCACGATAGTTGAATTGAAGTGCCGTAGGAGTTTCGTCTAAAAAAAAATTCCACTCAACTGTTGGGTGTTTTGATGATAAAGAACAACGAATGAACGGGTACAACTCCAAGCTGCTAAGGCACATGGATGGAAGAAAATATTAAAATGGGATTCTTGTTTTCTGAATATACGTAACTAATTATGCAGAAACAATAGTAGGGTTTAACAAACCTGAACCTGTTCTAAAATATCTATTTTTCAGAAAGATAACAGCATGTTGCATAAGGCTAATAACAGTCACCTCAAACGTGTATGTCAAGCAAGCATGAGCCAATGCTAGACACTGTCTTCCTGATAGCATCACTCGAAGATACAGAAAGGTAGTGAGCAAATTTCAAGTTTCAAATTAAGAGGGAGTAGAAGATGTTGAAAAATCGGGTAATTTCTTACTCAAATTATGACTAGTGAATTTTACCTATTCGGTAATTTTCAGAAAAGACCATTAAACGGACTCCTAAGACAGAATTACTATTTCAAATAAATTCCCAGTAAAGCCTGGAGGGGTCACACGTGGTCCCGCTTAAAACCCAGACTACTAGACAAAATTTACTTGCATAGTATATTATCACAACCTAGACCCGTGTACAAAACAACGACGTACAAGAGAATAGAATAATACACTCAAACTAATCGTACAAATAAACCCAACAAATAAATATTGAATACTATAAATTTAAACAAATGCGGAATAAATAAAAGAGATAAGGAAAGAACACACCCAAAAATTTGATTACGGAATTCGGCCAATTGTGCCTAGTCTTTGGGCACCACTTAAGGCAGCCTGCTCTTATTAGGAAGATAATACTAAATTTGAAATATGTACAAATTTTAAGGATATATCCAAATTTTTTGGGATAATTATAACTATAAGGGGGAGGAGTTGTTTTATAACTTGAAATACTCCTCCCATTATCATCTCTTCTCGATGTGGGAGAAAAAATTGGGTCATCAAGCCACCAAACCATCAAATCTCCACTTTGGCACAATTTCAGGTCCCACCAAATGCAAGTATCCTTCATTTTCCCATTCAAACAAAGCAGTCTTTGTAGTGTTTCCAATTTGCATCCTCAGGCGCCAACTCAAATGTGCAAGATGTTGACTAAGTCTAAACAATGTTTAAACTTAGCTTTTGTTACCACCTTGGTCATCATATCTGTAAGATGCTCTATAGTCCGTATCTTCTGGAGAAGTATCTCCTCTTGTTCGAGAATCTCCCGTACAAAGTGATAGCGAATATCAATGTGATTCGTTCTTGCATGAAAAAATTAGTTCTTTGCTTAGTAAATAGCACTCTAATTGTCACAATACACAACAAGGTGTTTCTAACCAACTCCCAAGTCTTTTAGCAATCCATGAAGCCAAATCGCCTCCTTCACAACCTCTGTAATTGTCATGTACTCTGCCTCTGTTGTAGACAAAGCCACTGTTGACTGCAAAGTGGACTTCCAACTAACTGGCGCCTTAGCATAAATGAGTAGCCAGTTGTAGATCGTTTCTTACCCAAATCACTTGCATAGTCAGAATCATAATATCCAACTATGCATTGACCAAGTGATTTATCCTGCTCAAACATTAAGTCAACATCTACAGTATCTTGAATATACCATAGAATCCATTTCACAACTTGTCAATGAACCTTGCCAGGATCATGCATATATCTGCTCACAACACTAATTGCTTGTGAAATATCGGTTTTCGTACACTGATCGCGGCTATGTCGTTCGATTAGGAAATCGACCTTAGAAACCGGTCAAAATAAAATATTTCCAAGATTGCAGCAAGCTAAACCTCGGGTCGTCTCTCTCGATGGAACCACTGGAAATAGATCCTAAGACTAGCCCTAGTTGAATTATGCAATTAAAGAAATTAAAAAGGGGTTTTGTTTAATTAATTAAAATTTAGAAAAGCAAAGTATAAAAGAATATTTTTTGGATTTTGGGAAAATTAATTAACTGAAAA
>JAOSBL010000004.1:16388908-16403386 GCA_027568915.1 Erythroxylum roraimae | reverse complement strand
TTTATTTGGGGTTGGTAAAATTGAAGGCAATTACGCTGTGCCCTAATGTGGCTGTGTATTGGACGAATCGCGCTATTTGTTATCGGAAACGCAAGTATGTACGGAGAATTTTCCTTTTATCCTGTTTTTAATATATTTTCTTGGATTTTCTTTTTCAATTCTTTAGACATTGTGGTTTACTGCAGTAATTGGGGGAAAGTCGAAGAGGATTGTCGCAAAGCCATCCAGCTTGATCACAAATCCGTTAAGGTTATTATCTTTATTGTTTTGCTTGAAATGGATTAGGGTTTATAGATAAGCCGTACTTTTTTCTCATATGGTGCTTTCTGATTTTTTTTTTGGGGGGGATTATCCATGATGGCTGTTGTGATTTTGTTCTTATTCTTACATTTTCCAAGATCCTATGTGTGGTATGCACCCACTTAGATAGGCCCAGTTGCACCGGTTGTGGTAGTTTTAAACTCTTTCCACCATTAGTTCCTGAGGTGTGCTTTGGAAATCTTAAAATCAGGATGTTTATCAGATGATTTGTTGATTATTGCTGATTTTGTTGCATTTGTTTCACTTTGTGCGCCTACAATGTTTACTAGAATGTTAAGTTTCTGTTGTCATTCTCATCAGGTCAATGGTAGCTTTTCATGGCCAGACCATTTCTTCTTCTTCTTGTTATTTTGGGCTTATCTTTCTGCCGTAGTTTGACAAGAGCAGTGAAGTTACAGTTCAATTTTTTGTTTGATTATTTAATGAATGTACTTTAGTATGATTAAGTTGGCAAATTACATGTATTTGTAAGCACTTGAAAATGTGGAGCAATGCTTTTTCTCTTTCTCGGTCAAGTGAATTTCATACTTGGTTCAACTATAACAGGCCCATTATATGTTAGGACTTGCACTACTGCAGAGGCGAGAGTACACTAATGGAGTAAAGGAATTGGAAAAGGTAGGGACTTGTTTTCAGGTCATTCTTGAAATACAATCTTAATACAGGGTAACTATGTTTCTCCCTTTTGAATATCCTTCTATTGTATCCTTAGTGGATAGCAACCTGCATTGCTGCGCAGAAGCAAGTTCTGGTTAGCTTCATAGACTTGAGTTGTACAATCTACTGTTTTGCACAAAAAGGGAATGAAAGATATTCTCCTTCTTCGACTTTCCTAGTTTTGAATTTTGTTCACCTTTTTTTTCATGTCTTCCTCACATTTTTCAGTTTGCCTTCATCCCACATAAAAAGAGGAATCATGGATCTGGCACATCTTACTTCAAGCAGTCTTGTCTTTTTCGATGCCATTACTTTTTAAACTCTTTGTTTAGTTGACACCTTACTATCCGTTTCTAAAATTATATTTGCTGCATGGCTCTTATTTCTGCTGGTCCATTTATTTTAGTGCCTTTTCATATTCTTAATTTGTTTTGTCTGCATGAAGTACTTTTGTTTGGTCTGATTTGGTAATAACTTACCTGCTAATGTTTGCATTTTTTATTATTACCTTTTAAATAGGGGGATGATATTGTCACTGAAATGTAGCAAGTGTAAACATTGGACTAAGTGATGCACAATTTCCGCAAAGAGTTGGAAAGTGTTCTGAGTAAATTGAACTTAAAGTTTCTTTGAGAGAGGTTGCAACCAGATTTAGCAACCACTCTGCTAGTCAATCTGCTTATCATATTCAGAGCAACTCAAAAGAACACCAAATGGAAAAGGAACCAAAGAAAACTTTTGAAAGAAGGAACTAGATGTCGAGAACAAAGAATTTGACCATATGTTATTCATTGACTTGATGTAGCCTTGTTTACGTTGTTATCAACCTAACTTTTGATTAGGTCACCTGGTATACTAATGCATCCAAGTTGACTGTTTATGAGGCAAAGTTGAGGAGCAATAACTTTAAGTGTGTAACATAATTACTGCTTATATTATTTCAAGCTTCAGAATTCCTGTACTATTCATGTATTTGATATTTCTTGATGGCTTTTGAATGCTTTGGCTAGTTTATGGGGTGTCTAAACAATATGTGTGATCAGGATCAACATGTTTCTGCTATTGGCTTGCATGAGTTAGACTGTAGTGGCTTTTGCTACCAAGATACAAGAGGTTAAGGGGTTGACATTAGTATGCATGCATTCTAAGGAAGATTTATCTCGTATGTTCTGGCTGCACTGTGACCAGAATTATTTGTGATCCTTACAATTGAAATTAATGGCTCAATACGTTAGACTGTTTAAACAGTGATCAATTAGAGATAAACTTATTTGCAAATATGAACAAGAGACAAATCTGTATAGTTGCAAGTGAATGTTTTAAGTAACACGCATGAAGTTGTGCAGCTGAGGTGAATAGAAGTTTAAGAGCTTTAAATTTCAGCTTAGATGAGACAAAGAACCTCACAGTACATTTGATGCAGTTGGATTGAAGTTTGTAAGTTTGGGACAAGGATTCTTTTTGGGTTGTATGTGCTAGAACTTTTATCTTGTCTTCAGAATGGTGCACTGAGAATGCACATTCACTTTTAAGGCTCTTATTCTAAGCAACACAACAATATGGTTATTGATTATGAGATTTGGAGATAAATAATTGGACGTAAAATATGTGAGAAGAAACAAGAATCAGATTAAATGTTATGAGATTTGGAGATAAATAATTGGACATAAAATATGTGAGAAGAAACAAGAATCAGATTAAATGTATTTTTTAAGTTGGTATTGATATATTTTTGTGCATGGAGTTTCTATTGCATTTAACTTGATTCAGCATATGCTAGTTAAGTGCTATAAGTACAGAATCAATTTTCTACTGCCAGGGTGCTTGTGAATGGCCTTAAACATTGGTCTTTGCTTTTTGAAAGTTAAAGTGCCAACCTGCATCATTTTCAAGACAAAAATCTAGTAATAGCAACAAGTTTCTTTGTTATGGAATTTGAGCATAATTGACTGACACTGATGGAAACTGAACATACCGATATGAGAAGAAACATAATTCAGGTAATGATGATTGTTATTGACTTTAGCTGTTTCTTTCATTTTTTTGGTAACAGTTAACTCTATTTATTCATGCGAATTTAACTTTCTTGCATTATCGTATTCTTTTCATGTCAGTTTAACTTGGTTCATAGCATACTAATCTTTGTTTTGTTGTGAAAGTGGATAATATCAATCCTAGATATCGCCTTTGGTTATCTGTCTTTTAACAGTACATGATAATTTCCCTATTACAGGCTTTGGATCTTGGTAGGGGTGCAAACCCAAAGGGCTACATGGTTGACGCGATCTGGCAGGAACTTGCCAAAGCAAAATACTTGGAATGGGAACTTGCGTCAACAAAACGTTCATGGGAGCTGCAAAGCTTGAAGTATGTATTCCCAGTGAGTTTGAACTACTTTGCTAACGAAATTTTACTTTTAAAAGCTTCCAGCGTATTCAGTTTTTGTAGTTTGCACTCATTTTAGTTGATTCTGTTTGTCTAGAGACACTTGTGAGAACGCTCTAAAAGAAAAACATTTCCTGGATGACTTTCAAACGGAAGGAGTTTTGGATGACGTAAATGATTTTCAGTTAAAACAATTAAAAGATCTTGGAGAAGTTTTTGAAAAAGCTGCAGAAGACGACATGCCTGCTGAAGTAAGTATTTGGGTTTGTTAGGAGCTGGGGAAAATTGTTGCCATATTTTTTTACTGTATTTTGACCGTTATGTGGTGAATAACATGTGAATTTCAGATACCTGATTACCTATGTTGTAAAATCACACTTGATATTTTCCGCGATCCTGTCATTGCTCCAAGTGGGATTTCATATGAAAGAGCAGTGATTCTTGACCATCTAAACAAGGTGAAGTGATATACTTCACATTCATTTTCAGAAGTTTTGAAATGAAAAGGACTGTTTATTTGTAGTTGTTTGCTTCTGTTTATCACTGACCTAATTACCATTTAGGTGGGCAACTTTGATCCGATCACACGGGAGCCACTTCATCAATCTCAGCTAGTTCCAAACTTCGCAATTAAGGAAGCGGTGCAGGCATATCTGGATAAACATGGTTGGGCTTACAAACCTTAACAAAGAACAAATTATTTTGAGAACGTATAATGTGACGTTGACTAGCATATTTTGTTATCAAAACTTTTCTGGTCTTTTATGTGCATAATTAAATCCCTGTACTGCGAGTCCTTTTTCTGTATGTTGGATTCGTCGTCATGTCTTGAATCTTCGACTGTCGTCTTTTAAATTGTACAGTAAGTGTTAAAAGGTCTTCATGGAGATCGCTTGTACATGAATTTATGCCTCATATGAGTTATGGTGGCATCTTAAGATAAATGAGGAACACCATTTAAAACACTTGCCTTGTGTGAACTGATGATACACACAATAAACGTGCTGACACAATAATGGATGGCTACGTTAATATAAGCTGGTAAGAACATCTTATGAATATGTGCATTTTTATAGATGGCTACGTTAATATAAGCTGGTAAGAACATCTTATGAATATGTGCATTTTTATAGAAGCCCATGTTTATCTTTGTAATAAAGGCTTTTACCTTTTTAGAAAAAATGAAAAGGTTTTCATAATTTACAGCCCAATCCAACATGAGTAGTGAAAATCTAAAGGTAATTTTCTTCTATCCCTAACCTAAGTGGAACTCGGTCTAGACTAAACGTGACTGTAATCTCCCAGCATTTAAAGTTAACGGATGGGAAGGTATTTCTATCTTATTAATAGAGAGTATTCCTTTTTTTGACACAATTATTATGCTATTTGTGAATTAGGGTACAAGGAAATATAAGAATGTATAAATAAGAATTTAGGTAAAAACATGGACTTCTCTTATGGTTTAAGTTGGGTTATTGATGTATATTTTATTACAATTGTACGGTTTAACTATGCTAGCACTACGGGGTACGGGTTACCAATTGATTACACAATTGCAATTGATTGAAAAGGGAAATAAAAATAACCACTCAGCATACCAAAATAAAGCAATAATTAAGAATAAGACAATCTATAAATAAACTACATTTCTAGGTAAGATATTCCTTAGGACTTTATTATATTTAATTTTATCTCAATTTAATGAATAATTCTAATTTTTGGATCGGTAAGAATCCCAAGTTACAATTATATTCTTTCCCAAAATATCTACGTTTTGTTGCAAGTGTATGACTTAGATATAACTAGCAAAGGCTAGGTCGATCCCACAAAGATTGTCAATTAATTACCCATAAACTTAACAAGTTAGATCAACCTTTATAGATTAATGAATAGGAAAAATAAAATAAGTAATAAATCTAAATTCTATTGCAAAATAATGATCAAAACGAATATATCAAACTTTGAATTAACTAGATTTAGGCTAGATTCTCCGAGAACTTAACTATATTCTATTTCACCTTTGACTAATGAATTATTCTAACTTTTTCGACCAACAAAAGTTTCTAACTTAAGGCATATTCTCTCTTAAGACATATAATCCTGACTTAGAGATTAATCAACTAAAATCCTTTTTTAGTATAAAAAATCTAAGAATGATTTAATTTATTCTATAAACTCTCTTGATAGGTTATACCCTAACTTAGGAAGATCTTACGACTTTCTCTCGAATCGCTTACACTTAACTATCTATATTCATGTTGTGACTAAACATACATCTTATCTCTAGAATTTGGGTGGGTGAATTAATATATTTTTTAAGATTCAAATAGTAGCATCGATACCCTTTTTGTAGCCAAGATTTGCCCATAAAAACACATTTTCAAGAGTTAAGATCTAGCTTAGTGACTTGAGGACAAACATTGCGAACAAAACAAGTACACAGTAGGAAAAAGAACATTGAAAGGAATCTCACCATAAAAAAATAGATGAAGGTTTAGTGTTGATCAAAAAATAGGCTATGGAGATCGCATTAACCTAAGATGGTGTATAAACATGCATTTGGAATAAGAGTGTTCTAACAATTTCAAGGAGGTGTCAATTTTTTCATTTAATCACACTATTTTGAGATGGTATATCAATATATAAGGATTGATGAAGAATGTCATTCTAGATCATATAGGTTTGGAACAAAGTGAAAATATTCTTTAGTATTATCACTTTCTAAAACTATCGACGGAGAAATAAAATTTTCTTTTATTTCAACAAAAAAAGCAATAAAATGTGAAAAAAAAATTAAAACTACTATTCAGTTAAATAAAGCCAAGTCAGATGAGAGAAATCATTAATAAAAGTGACAAAGTATTGAAACATAGTTTTGGAAACAACAGGACATGGACATAAAACATCAGAATGTATTAACTCAAACAGACAACTAGCTTGTTTAGTAACCAAAAGAAGTAAGGTTAGACAATGATGTTAAAAAAAAAAAGACTCACAATCTAAGAAAGATATATTATGAAAATTATGACATAACTTCCTTAATAGAGATAAAGAGGGATGTCTTAATTAACAATGAGCTTCAATGGGAGTTAAGACACTTGAACAAGTGATCGGCCTTAGCACCCAAGTATTCAGAATGTAGAGACTTCTTAAAGTCCTTTACCAATAATCTTCTTCATCATAAGAACATGAAAGAACAATGATTAGGAAAGAATAAGATGCAACAATGAATGAGTAAGTTTACTCACAAATAATTAATTAAAGGAAAATCATGGTAGTTTAAGATAGATTACAAAGATAGTAATGAAGTAGAGTTAATAGTGCCAAAACAAATAACAAAGGAAGTAAATCCATCAACAAAAGTAATATGGAAAGGAGATGGGTGTTTCCAGAAAGTTTATAAAAGACTGGAGTTGCCTATCATTTGACATGAGGCACCATAATTAATGGACTAGGGTTAATAATGCCTAAACTAATAACAAAGGAACTAGATCCATTAGCTAAAGTAATATGGAAAGGAGATAAATGTTTTAAGAAAGTAGAGAAAAGACTGGAATTACAGGTCGTTTGATATGAGGCACCATAATTAATGACCCATTGTAAAGAAGAGGAGAGAAGACACACAGGTGTAATACTTGAGTAAAAAATAATAGTGATAGGCTAAAATTAAATTTTTTTTTTTTTAATGAAGGAGTTATGTGTAGTAATGGTAGTTGCAATATAAGTGGAATGAGATTTCTGAGATTTATTTCATGTTCATTTGGTATAACCTGGTTCATAATAATATTGATAGACAATTCCCCTTCCTCCTCCTCTGTTGTTATTCTTATGAGATGATTTTCCAGTGTTAGATTCATTATTTTTGGCTTATATAAGCACTATAAGTCTCAATGTTGAGAGTAACAAATGCCCCAAGATTTATATAGTATATTCGAGTAAAGAACTCATATAAGGAAGAATTCTCATTATTAGCAAGAATATGAGACTTAATAACCCCAAACTAAGAGTTACCATTACCCAAAAAAATAACCATTACTGTTATTTGCTCTTGTTGAGCTTATTGAACTTTAACATCACGACTAGATGATAACAAAAAATTTAGATATTCATATATCTTTTTAAAATTCATAAAATATACTTTAAGGGATTGGTCTTATTGTTCAATTTGATAAATCCTCTTACACAATTTATAAATATGTGAAACATTTCCTTTTCCTGAATATAAAAATTTAAAATGTTCCATCAACTCTTTGACATACAATATAACAACAATAACCATGACTTAATAAAAAATCCCACTAAACACGGGGTTTGGGGAGGTTTAGTGTACATAGTTTCATCCCTAACTAGTACAGAGGTTGTTTTCGAATGACCCACAAGAACTCTTTGACATACAATGATTAATTAAAATGATGGCCTCATTGTTAATAAAATTTCAAATTTATAAAAATAATTAAGCTTGTTCTCATAGGCATTGTTGATTGCAAAACCAATTACTTGTTTTAGGCTAAAAACTGCAATTATACGGGTCATTACTTGTAGTAAAAAGTAGATATCGTCTCACAGAGATTGCATTTAGGCACCACTTAATTCAAGTTATGTTTTGTTTAAGACTCAAATTTGAATAATAAACTAAAAAATAAACTAAATTAAACAAACTAGCAACAATCGAATAATGTAATAATGGAAATCCGTAAAGAGAATTAATCAAGTTATAGGAAAGGGGATTTTACCTATCATTGGTGCTAATCTAACCTTTTATGTGTTTATGAGTTGTAGATTTTAGACGATCATAGGGTTGATTACTTTCTCTCAAGTTATAAACCATACCCTAAATTGTGAACCATGGACTTGCAATCTCTCAATTCACAAATTACCCACAATTCTATTTAGTTGTAAAGCTCCTTAATAAACAATTGGATCTTTCACGAGATCTCTCTCCATGAAATTACCGACTAGATTGATTAAGTGGTCAATTAGATCATATGACTCTCGTTAATCCAATCTAATCATTTTTATCCTATTCACCATCTAAATTTGTTACCGAAACATGCAAATACATTAATCAATCACAACACACAAATCAAGTAAACATAATTCAACTAGATTAACATTAAAAATCAGCAAAATCCCAAAGGGAAAGTTATAAGATCATAAACAACTCAAAATCTATAACCATATAACCCATCTCAATCTTAGACATTAAATGAATAAAAAAGATAAATGGGGAGGAAATGAAACTCAGATTAGATGATTCGAGAAAGCAGCGGCATCAGGAGATCACCTATTTTGGGAAGCTTCGGCATCGGAACCCTCCTCTTCTTCTTCTTTTCTCTCTCTTATTACTCTCTCTCTTTTGGGTTTCCAAATGTAGGCTGAATGTAGACTCTTCTCTAAGGTTCCATCCTTGTCCTTTTTATAGTCTTTTCTAATTAAGGTAACCCTCGTGTCTTTTCGGGGTTTGAAATGTCCCTAGAAAACTCAAATCTAAAAGTGACTCCATGTCTACCTACGTACAGGCCACAATCATGCTCTCTATCACGATTGTGGCAGATCCCCCACGATCATGGCCCTATGCTCGAGCTTCTTTCATGATCGTCACATATTTGCCACGATTTTGGCCCTATTTTGGTGCTTCTATCATGATTGTGGCCTTGTGTTTTGATTCGGGTCTCCTTCGAAACTCTTCCGAATGTCATGAAACACTCACAAATTCATCACGACACCTCATATATGTATATAATTGAAGCTCAAAAACATGTTCTTATCCAAATAACACTTAAAACACAAATGTTTATGAACTAACACAATTCTTAAGCTAAACACACACTAAACAATCAGCTTCACAACTAAACACATATCAAATTACCTATAAAAATACAATGCAATCTACACCTATCAACATCCCCACACTTAAACTTTTGCTTGTCCTCAACCAAAGATCAAATACAACCAATAAGATTCTATCACTTCATTTTCACAAAGATTCAAGCATGCAATCCCTCAAACTTTGGCCAACTCAAGTGTCAAGCTACTACACACATCATGACTAATTTTCATTAGTGTGCATAAGCAAACTCAACCTATGAAACCATCACTCAAAGATAAGTATAAATTCAAAATGGACCTTCCTTACGGATTTCACTCATTTCTCTCAAGTGTTTGATGGTTAGTGTTTCGCTCAAACTTCCTACAGGAAACCACACTATCATAGGCTTGCTAATACACCAATTCGTCTCCACAATGATTACATGCTAGGATAGATCAAAAGGACTTTGTTTCGGGTTGTAATGTGGTTGGTGTTAAGGTGGGTTAAGCAGGTTTCGGGGGTTTATCACAAGAATTTATAAACTACTAAGTGTACAAAGGGATGACACAGATAAACTTCTACGATATGCAATACTTCTCCGCACTTATTGAAGCTACTAAATGTTATTCCTTTTTCTTTTCTTTCCTTTTTTTGATCTTTTATCCTTTTTTTGGTTTATTTTTAAGTAAAGAAACAATGAATAGAAAACAACAATTATATGCCATATGCTCTTAACTTGTGATTCGACACCCAAATAACACTTGGCACTCTATTAACTTGTGATTGGGTAAATTAATGAGGTTTGTGGGTTTTAAAATTAGGTGATTTCAAGAAACAAAAAGTTAAAGGCTCAATGGGGCTAGCAAGGGTTAATAAAAAGGTAGGTCATTTAAGCCAAAGGTTAAAGCAAGAAGGCCTTAACCATTTCTATCTAGCATGCAGCCAATAGATTTAAACTGATTCAAAGTAAGTTCTGAAGGTAATTACCTAAGGAAGGATCACACAAACAAGGAAAAGAAATGACTATAGAATGGAGTCATAAAGGCTCAATTCCTCACATTGGCTCAAATGAAAATCCATTATGCTTCTATATATTACCTCATTTTTCAAGTGTCAGGGTTTGAGTAAGCTTATGCGACCAACTACTTTCATCACTCCACATGGTTCACTCTCTACTCAAGTAGCATAATTTAAGTTCACGCATGCATTTAATATCATTCCAACTTACATGATAGAATCTCATAGCAACACATTCATTATAAAGATTTAAATGTAAGGGAAATGACACACCTAATACTAACAACCTAACATGCATCCTAAATGACATGTAAAAATGCAAACATAAATGCAAAGACTACCTCCCTATACTTAAACAAAACATTGCCCTCAATGTGCAAAAGAGAACATCCAAAACCAACAAACAACACCATGAAAAACAAAATACAAAACACAAAAAAGAATAATAGAAGAGATTAAAGGTAAGATGGGCTTATGGTGGTGGTGCCGATGGAACTGGCACATTTTTCCTCTCATCCTTTAGCCCTCCAACAAGATATGATGCATAATAGATCTTTAACTAACCTCAAAATATATCATTGGGGGACCTAAACAATAGGAGAATGAAGGGTGAAACAAGTTAGACCAAATTAAATATTATTGAATCAAAAATAAAATGAAACTAACACAAAGACAAACAAATAAAAGACAAACGTGCTAAGTTAAGGTCATTAGCTTGACCATTCCATATGAAGTCATAACAGAGTGAGTGAAAGGCAAGAAAGTACTTCCCTTTCTTGTGAAAATGGCCCTTTAAAGTAAAGCTTGCATCTATGCCCATTAACCTTAAAAGTTTCATCCTTTTCATTTTCTAACTCCAAAGCTCTATGGGGAAACACTTGACTAACCTTGAACGGGCCACTCCATCTTGACTTGAGCTTTCTGGGAAATAACCGAAGTCGTGAATTGAATAAAAGCACTAAGTCCCCACTCTTGAATTCCTTCTTCTTAATGTGGCCATCATGCCACTTTTTAGCCCTTTCTTTGTACAACTTGGCATTTTCATATGCATCATATCTTAGTTCTTCTAATTCATCAAGTTGTAAAAATGTCTTTTCTCCTGCTAGCTTCTAATCCATGTTCAATTTTCTAATTGCCTAATAGGCTTTATGCTCTAACTCTAATGGTAAATGACAAGCCTTGCCATATACAAATTGATATGGTGTTGTGCCTATGGGAGTTTTGAAAGCTATCCTGTAAGCCCACAACGTATCATCCAACTTCAAAGCCCAATCTTTCCTTGAAGTGCTCACTACTTTCTCCAAAATCTTCTTCAACTCTCTATTCACCACCTCCACTTGGCCACTCATTTACAGATAGTAAGGGGTTATCACTCTATGATGAACATTATAACTTCTCAAAAGAGCCTCAAAGGGTTTGTTATAAAAGTGACTCCCTCCATCACTTATGATAGCTTTTGGCACCCCAAATCTAGTAAAGATCTTCTTGATGAATCGTTGCACCACCTTGCCAATATTTGTTAGAGTAGCTATTGTTTCGACCCACCTAGACACTTAATCAACTCTAACTAATATATAAGAGTTACCTAGGGAAGATGGGAATGACCCCATGAAATCCAAGCCCCACACATCAAATATCTGCACCTCCATGATGTTTGAAAGTGGCATCTCAAATCTTCAAAATATTGTCCACTCTTTGGCAGCTATCACAACGTAATACAAAATCTTGGGCATCCTTGAACAAGTTTGGCCAGTAGAATCCACACTCTAAAATTAGAGCAACCGTCTTGTTCACCCCATAGTGTCCGAAATAAACTGAACTATGACACTGAGTCAAAACTTCAGGCATTTCATCTTTAGGGACGCACTTGCGAATCAAATTATCAGCACATATTTTATATAACACAGGTTCATCCAAAATATAGAGAGAACACTGAAATAAGAACCGCTTCCTTTGTTGATGCGAGAGATTAGGGGGAAGAATACCACCTAAGAGATAATCGGCAATATCTGCAAACTAAGGAAGAAAAGGATTTTCTACCATCATTAAAGTCTCGTCAGGAAAACGCTCTTCAATTTCCTCTTCTTCGTCATTTTGTTCCCCTTTAAGTCTCAATAGGTGGTCTACCACAACATTTTCTATTCCTTTCTTATCCTTGATCTCGGTGTTGAATTCTTAAAGCAAAAGCACCCATTGGATGAGCCTAGCCTTGGCATCCTTCTTTGCAAAGAGATGACGCAATGCTACATGATCTGTAAAAACAATAACTTGTGAGCCCAAAAGGTAAGAATGAAATTTTTCACATGCAAATACCTCTGAAAGCAACTCCTCAATGGTGGTGTAATTAAGTTGTGCTCCTGTCAAGGTCTTACTGGCGTAGTAAATTGCATATAACTTCTTCTCCTTCTGTTGTCCGAGTACACAGCCAATAGCATGGTCACTTGCATCACACATGATCTTGGAGGGAAGTGACCAATTTGGTGACGTCAAAATAGGTGTTATTGTAAATGTCATCTTTAGCCTGTTAAAAGAATTTAAACAATCATCATCAAACACAAAAGGCACATCTTTAAGTAACAAGTTAGTTAATGGTTTACCAATAAGAGAAAAGTCCTTGATGAATCGTTTGTAGAACCCTGCATGACCAAGAAATGCTCAGATGCCCTTGATGTTGGTAGGAGGTGGAAGCTTTTTGATTACTTCAGTCTTAACTCGATCTACCTCAATCCGTCTGTATGAGATCTTATGGCCTAAAACTATTCCCTCTTGGACCATGAAATGACACTTTTCCCAATTTAAGACTAAATGAGACTCCTCGCATCTTTGTAATCCTCTTTCCAAATTAAACAAACAATGATCAAAAGAGTCTCCAAAAATAGAGAAGTCATCCATAAATACCTCCATGAAGTCCTTATTCATATCTACAAAGATGGCCACCATGCACCTTTGGATGTGGCTGGTGCATTGTATAGGCCAAAAGACATCCTCCTATAAGCAAAAGTCCCATAAGGACAAGTAAATGTGATTTTCTCTTAGTCTTGTGGGTATATAAATACCTGATTGTATCCTGAATATCTATCAAGAAAGCAATAAAAAGCATGGCCAACCACTTTCTTAATCATTTAGTCCATAGAAGGTAATGGGAAATGGTCCTTCTTGGTGGCTAAATTAAGCTTCCTATAGTCAATGCACACTCTCCAACCTGTGATGGTCCAAGTGGAAATCTATTCATCTTTTTCATTCTCCATCAATTCTTTGACATACAATAAAAGAACAATAACAATGAAATAAAAAATCCTGTTAAACGCGGAGTCTAGGGAGGATTAGTGTACGTAGCTTCATCCCTAACTAGTACAGAGGTTGTTTCCGAATGACCTACAACAACTCTTTGACATACAATGATTAATTAAAATGATGGCCTCATTGTTAATAAAATTTCAAATTTATTAAAATAATTAAGCATGTTCTCATAGGCATTGTTGATTGCAAAACCAATTACTTGTTTTACGCTAAAAACCATAAGTATACGAGTCATTACTTGTAGTAAAAAGCAAATATCGTCCCACAGAGATTGTGCTTAGGCACCACTTAATTCAGGTTATGCTTTGCTTAAGACTCAAATTTGAATAATAAACTAAAAAGTAAACTAAATTAAACAAACTAGCAACTACCGAATAATGTAATAATGAAAATCCGTAAAGAGAATTAATCAAGTTCTTGGAGAGAGGATTTTACCTATCATTAATGCTAATATAGCCTTTTATGTGTTTATGGGGTGTCAGTTCTAGACGATCGTAGGGTTGATTACTCTCTCTCAAGTTATGACCATACCCTAAATTGTAAACCCTAATCGAATTATAGACTTGAAATCTCTTAATTCACAAATTACCCACAATTCTAATTAGTTATAAAGCTCTCTAATAAACAATCTTATCTTGCATGGGATCTCTCTCCATGAAATTACCAACTAGATTGATTAAGTGGTCAATTAGATCACCTAACTCTCGTTAATCCAATCTAATCATTTTTATCCGATTCACCCTCTCGATTTGTTACTGAAACATGCAAATACATTAATCAATCACAACACACAAATCAAGTAAACACAATTCAACTAGATTAACATTAAAAATAAGCAAAATCCCAAAGGAAAAGTTAGAAGATCATGAACAAGTCAAAATTCATAACCATACAACCCATCTCAATCTTACACATTAAATGAATAAGAAAGACAAATGGGGGGGGGGGAGGATGGGGAGGGAATGAAACTCATATTAGATGATTTAGAT
>JAOSBL010000004.1:16359184-16370670 GCA_027568915.1 Erythroxylum roraimae | reverse complement strand
ATATGCCTTTCTTTATTTCTTGATAAAGACTATACATAACTTTGTACAAAACGCATTAAAAGCGATTGTCTTTAAGACACTACTCTAACATCATGAAGCATCCATCAATCCCAAAAAATGGTCTCAAATGCGTCCATCCTCGTTTCATCGCGTCAAAACAAGTATATAATCGTTTGAACTACAACAAAATACAAGAAAATATAAAGAACTATTAATATACTACATAACACGACATAATGAAGTACAACATAAACTTTATAACATAACTTACATATAGCAATGAGCTCTCTTCATTTCTTATTAATTGTAACTCAATTATTGACCCAGGATTGCTTGCCTTCAACTCATGTACATATCTTTGCAACTTTGCATATTCAACAATAGAATCCGTTGCTTTTTCTTTCCTTAATCTCTTCTTCGCTCTTCTGCACATGCTTGAATTTACAAAAATATTTAGCTTCTCCCTACATTCTTTCACCATTTTCTTTGTTGTTATAATGGGCTTCTCCAAAATTCTATCTTTGAAGTGTATCGTCAAGAATTTTGCAGAAACCAATTTAGGTTTGTTTGAGTGAAGCAATTGTGATTAGGATTATATGTTTTCACCCTCCAACGTTGCTCATTCTTAATATATGAAGCATACAAAACCTATTGGCATCCACCCACACAAACATACCTAATCCGAGTTCTCTCACACTTTTCAAACTAACATTGTATCCTGTATATATTGCATAATCGACAATAGA
The DNA here is from genome assembly GCA_027568915.1 of Erythroxylum roraimae. Taxonomy (NCBI): domain Eukaryota; kingdom Viridiplantae; phylum Streptophyta; class Magnoliopsida; order Malpighiales; family Erythroxylaceae; genus Erythroxylum; species Erythroxylum roraimae. Next base: position 16,369,924 of record JAOSBL010000004.1, on the reverse strand, counting down.
ATCTTTAAATTCTTTTGCAATCTTGTACTGTATTCCTAACCTCCACCCATGTCCAACCTCTATAGGATTATCCCTAAAAGATGAGTTGGGTCTACGTAAAGCTTCACCTACCTCCACTCCATTAGAATATTCATTGATGCTAATAGGACTACCACAATCCTCTAAATCAATTTCAATTGGACGCTAGTCATATGGAATGTCAAAATAAAAGTTTGATCCAAACTGTGCACTATGTTCCTCCCCATTCACATTCGTTTACACACCATCTCCCTCTGAATTCTCATCTATTTATGCACCTTCTCCATCCAAATTTTCTTCCATTTGTGCACCTTCTCCATCCAAATTCTCTTCCATTTCTACATCGTCTCCCTCCACATTCTCATCCCCATCTACACCCTGCCTCTCAATGTTCTCATCATCATCATCAATAGCATGGATAGGTGTGTCTACATGATGAGCTAGATCTACATCTACAATCCCATGTTTTTGCATTAGGTTTGCCAGCTTAATACAACTTTCATTTGAGTCGATAACTTTCAATGAGTCCTTAAAGTTAACATCAGGCACTCTATAATATTCCTTATCAATTTTATCATACCCTAACTCCATTCCCATCTCATTTATTTATCTGTTACTAACAAAATCAACATCAAATTTGACAAATTTAGCAACATCCCCACCAAAATATATCAATTCAAGCTCTACCATAAAATTTCCACTATGAAAAAGCTTTATACTCCCATTGAGCCGTTAAAACCTATAGACATAAGCATACACGCATGTTTAAATGAAAAAAGCAATGCAGTGATTAAAAAAACAGCAAGTTGATTATCATCAAATGTAAAACCAATACAATCAAAACTATAAAAACACACGATGATCTCAATTTCTGCCACAAATTCTATGGAATCTGGTTTTAGATATGACACTTGTTTGCATGTCCTCATTTTTAATAACTACCTATTGTCATGTTTATGAAATGAGAAAATAGTAAGGAATTGTCATATAAGTTTCTTCCTGCTTAAAAAACCTCTACTATCGAATTGTAAAAGCTTTCTCCCTAGCAATCCACAGTTCAATAATGATTACCCGTTCAATAATGATTAGCAACCCATTTCTAGCAAATAACATGGTTATATAATAGACAAACAAAAACTTATCATTTTTTCATGCAATTTTTAATAGCCTGAACCATTTGAGTTTTAGTGCTTATATAGCCTAAATTATTTTAGTAAATTCATATTTCTAACATTTCACCATTTGTAAAGCTGCAAATTAAGCAAAAACATATACATCTATTGCACTTCAATGCTGCATACTGACTTATCCATTAAATTTCTACCAACATATTCTTCAAATTTCTACTAACATATTCAATTACATGCAAATGCTTAATTGGTCTTATCAGTATATGATTCCCTGAGTATTCTTTGATACAAATACAAATTGCAAAGGTCAGATTCTCTAAGCAAAAGAAGAATCAAGATGCATTACATAATTGTTAATGCTAAACAAAATTTCCGATGGAAGAGCTGGAAAATGAAATTAAAGAATGGATGGACAATAGATGAACATCCAAGAAACCTACTTTTATAACTCCATATTGTTCTATAAACATACCCATTTGAATTTTCTATTAGTATAGGGTTATAATACATCGTTTTCTAAATGTTAAAGTTAGAATTATTAACGTCTGAATGTTTGGATTAAACTTGTCGATTGGTGAAAAACTTTAGATCAAAAGTGACAATCTTTTTCACCTTTATTATACGTTAATGTATTTCCGAATTCGTACATGCTAGCTTCTTTGTAAGACTGAAAATTTTCAGAACCTTTTTAGTTTTTTTTTTCACATTGTTCATTTTGTTTGGTAAAAACATTCTTTTATGTTAATCATCGGCAAAAGTGAAGTGTTTTTTTTTTCCAGACTCGTTGCAATTTTTGCTGATTTGTGGACTTCTTTTTACTTGCATATTTTTATGCTGGATTTTGAAGGAATCCTTTAATCTAGATTCATGCATTCATATTTTATTTTTGTGGTTTTTAGAGTTGGATCGGAATGGATTTAATATCATTCCAGCACCAGTTGTTAACAGGATGAACCATGTGAAATTAAAATTATATCGAGTTGATAAGGTTATGTTGATTTGTGGGTGGATCAACCAAAGTATGAAATAATTAATAGTACCTTTTTAACGTCATTAAGCTATAAGGCCTTTTAAAAAAAGAATACTTTTACTACATGCACCATATTGTTGTACAGGTTCTGCATCCCTTATTTACCATATATTTGTTAGTGAATTTATAGAATTTTTTATCATATTCTAACTAGTTTTCGAATATTAAACTACTACTAGTCATACCACCAACCAAATCCTAGAAAGAGAAAAGTGAGTTCTAAGGACGTTGTTACTGGATCATTTGAACAAAATATTTATTATAATAACAGAAACGCAACTTTTCAAAGAAAGTTCATTCAGAAGGTGAACTTAAGGACATCAATCACACGATAACATACTAGCTCGCCAACTTGGTGTCCCACTTCCACAATTACAACTCACAACTGTGCTCAATCCTATTACAATATCAAATTGTCGCAATAATACCTAGTTCATCTTATGCCAATAAGAGAGGATTTTCAAAAATAGAGAACGAATAAAGTAAAAACCTAACATTCAACCTAATATGCATACCACTAATATTATATGTAAAAACTATAAAAGGTGACAAAATCAACACTATGAATACCGTATCAAACTTGATACCGAATTAAATTCTAATACAATACTATACTAATACCAATCAATACCAAGTCTTGTTTCGAGTTATTTTTTAAATTTATAAAAGTTCCTAAATTTTAAAAAAAATTGCTAAATAACCCATTATTATATTGTGCAATTATACTGTATACTTTTAACTGTCTGCAAAAATAATAATCATAATTAATATAAAACAACAATAATTTTCAGATATTCACATAAATAATAACCACAATTTATAAAAAAAAAACACAATCTTCATCATACAAATATAAAATTAAATACAATACTAAGTATTTAAAATATTACAATTTCAATGTCCAATATATATTATAAATAATAATTACATCAAAACATCCAATAAAAAAACAATAAATATCTTTAATTGTCATATATATATATACATTTATATAAATTTTAATTAATTAAAATTAATTATTACTAAAATTATAAATATCTTAATTTAATTTAATTTATAAAATTAATTTAATAATTATTAATAAAAATAATTATATTTAAAAATATTTAAAAATATATAAATTTCAAAAACATTTAATTTAATAATTAAAAATATATGAAATAAATATTAGATTATAAATAATAAATTATTTATTTTAAAAAACAAAATATTTTTATTAATACTTTATTAATAAATACTATATAAAAGATTAAAATTAATTTAAATAAAATATTTATTTTTAAGTTTTATTTAATGTATAATTATTATTAATAAAAAAATATTTATTTTATTTTAAAAATAAAAATTGAAAAATCAAAATAAGAGTTGAAGTAAATACTAATTAAAAAAGCTTTGATAAAAAAAGAGGGGGACAGGCTGGAAATCTTTTTAAAAAATTTAATAAATTCCTATATTTTTCAAAAAATTTTGGTACCAGTCAATATATTACCAATATTATAAATACGAATGGGTACGGGCCGGTACCAAATGAAGCACGCTGGTACCGACCAATATTTACACCCAGTACATAAATACTCTATTTTGTTTCATTTTTCGGCCGGTACCATACCGGGCAGTACGGGAAGAAATTCAAAACGTTGGACAACATCGAACATTAAAAGAAATAACATTGTTCAATGGAAATATTTCTGACCAGAAAAGACAAAAAATGATTCCCAATAGCAATTTTCATCACATCTTTGCTCTAAAACTCCCAATAACAAAATTTAAAACAATAGCAATCAATAACTTTAGCCAGGGGCCACAGTTTAAGAAGCACCAGCACCCTTGCCCTTCTTCCTCTGAATTTTCTTAGTGTAAAACTCCAGCTCCTTACCCTCTAATATGTATCTGAGTTAAAAATTGAAGCACGCCAATTTTAGATGTAACATTCACCAGAGAATTTTAAGAGTAGAGAGATTGTATTGAACTCACCCATCAGCTCTGCCACATTGACCAGGGCGGGATGAGATGCAGGCTAACAATCTACCAGCACCAAATTGCTCTTCAATGTGCGGATCAAGCTTCCGATCCTTCTGGCGTTTTTCAAGCTTCCTGTTTACATGGTTACTCTTCTTAGTTTCCTCGGGAGTGGTAGCTTCTCCTTCCTGCCATTGTTATTTTTGAAGAACATCAAAAGGAAATACAAACTATATACCAGTTCTCATAGTCAGCTATCAATTAGCAGAAAGCATAGATAAGACGTTAAATCAGTCCCATAGGGTAAACACTGAACAACTTGAATTAGCACCAGAAACTCAAACTAGACAAGTAACCAACTTCAGCAAGCAGGTCAACTCCACATTTTAACTACCCAGAGTAAAACGAGAAACCTAGAGTATATCTAGACAATTTAGGTATCTTCACCTCAAGCTTACACTTACATCCAGAACAATTTTCTGTAAGTGTGCCTATAAATCAAGTAACCAATTTGTTACAAATAAGCAAACAAAGATAATTGCTATGACCTATATAAAGAGAAGTAATATTTCGGAAATCATGATCAATTCTTTAGCTAGTTGTTTCTCCATAGGACTCAAATGTTTCCAAAAGTGAAATTACCTCAGTGGTTTCCTTTTTAGCAGCAACTTTCTTCTTCCTACCAATATCAACACCATAATGCTGAAGGTACCATTGCTTAAATGGGGCCGCATCCACCTGCACAATTGCACTCTTCACCAAAGTTTGGGTCCTAACAAGCTCATTGTTTGAGGCATTATAAACAACATCAAGAATACGAGTCTTGCGGGTAACGGCTTCACTACCCCAGGAATAATTCCCAGTGTCCAATCGCAGGGCCCTCCACTTCACATTTCCTCCTCGGACACGAATTCTCCTTACAGTCTTGTTGCTTGAGAGTTTGGTATTTGCAGGCTGACGACCAAGTTCATACCTTGATAGGAAAGCGAAATAAAACCACCATGGTCACCAAATGTTAGAATCCACTATATTACAATGAGAATTCATAGTACCATGGATTTTGAAAAGATAATAAACAAGTAACTAAAACATATCTTTTGTTCTTGCCATATTTATAATTAATTGTTTACAGGCTGATCACAGTACTAAATTCACAACTTCTGTTAGTTGTTGTTGTTCAATATGCGTAAGAAGATGGTAAAAAAAATCCCACCGAAACTTCTTCTAGAGTTGATACTTTATTTCCACCAATAAGTTTCTTAAAAAATTACTAATAATAACAAGCCAGCCAAGAACTATTTATTGAACATCTGTAGAGATACGAGATCGGTAAGATGATACCACTTACTAACCACGTGAACACTGGATAGGTCGCTAAGATCTTCATAGAACTTAGACACTCGTCATTTAAAAAGCTAAGGATCTCTTAATACAATCTTCAAGCCACAATAAACAATTGCAAACATAAAAAGATTGGATCAACTTCCCCAATTCATAGAAACTGTCACACAGCTATACAGTAACTTTTTTTGCAACACAGAAACCTGCATACATAAAACAACCAATCCATACCGGCCACTTCCCTCACAAACGACCAAACACAGGCACAAAACGTAAGTATTGCGACAATACGGTAGAGCATACAGAATCAGCGAAATGAAAAAAACAAAAAACCATCACCGTTGCGTGAATCAGAAACAGCGAACGCAAAACATACACCACGTACAATTAGCAAGTCAATAAATATATAAAATAATGAACTAGAATAGGGTGCAATACTTTCTCTTCTTTCTCCAGGCCTTCTTCTTGCCACCAGTGGCACGCCTCTTGTGCATGGAGTCCCTGGAGATACCTGAAAACATAACAAATGAAACCCATTTCAGAAGAAGAAACGCTAGTACCAGATATTCACTGACGTTAAATTCGTACCCATCCTGGATGCGGCGAAGCAGGGACTTTTAACTCTTTTCCTTCAGCAGAGAATTTAAAACCCTAGCGTCAGCCATACGTGGTTTATATAGGATACGTGGCTTTTGGTGGACTTCGTGGGAAAAAGGGCTACCGGACCAGATACAGGCCAATGAGCCCATGGAAAAAAGATATGTTCACTAGATGAGCCTATTAGTCACCAATATATTTATGAGCCCATTGACCCATTCGCCGTCAACTTTTTTTTTTTTTGAATATTACAACTAAAAAATGTACTCCTCGACTCAAGTAAACCCAAAATGACAGCGCAATATATATAAAGTAAAAGAACAGATTTTCCTTTTTTTTTTCTTTGTTAGCATAATTGTTTTCATTTTCTCAAATTACCTTATAATATTAAACGACCACAAGGAGTTTTGCAATGTATTTGTTATTTAATTGTATCAAATAGTATTTAATAACATAATTAGGAAAAATTATTTCTGAAAAGAATATCAGTTCTAGTATCATAAATATAAAATGGTGGATATTTTTATTAAAAATGACCCTAATAGTATTTGAGGTTGATTAATACCTTTTGATTATTAGAAATATCTAATTTTAAGGTTTCATAATTTTGTAAAGGAAAACAACTTGTTTTAAATAAACAAGATCTAGTTCCGTTGTCTATATAGGCAAGAAAGTATTTTGCTCTATAATATTTATAAGTTACATCGATTGGAATAAAAATACTAGTGGGATTAGTCGTTATCATGGAATATATACTGCATCATTATTATAGGATATTTGTATTTCATATTGAGTTATCTTATAAGGTTGGACTTGTTCAAGAAAACTAGTTGCTAACATTATCTCCAAATTGAATGCTTCATTTTCAACTAATAATATTATGGGTATTTTTGTTGTCTCGCATCTTAATAGTAGTTTCTATGATAGTATCTATCCCATGTATGTCACCACTGAAATTTGTATATTGATAAGATTCATTTAGTTGGAAACTTATCAAATTATGTATTAGATTATTATTAATGTAACTTTCACTGGTTGTGTTATCAATTAAGATATTACAAGAACATAATTTGTACCTTCAAAATATTCTCCTTTAATTTGATAATTATAATTTATCTCTCCTTCTACTTTTATCAAAGTATAAGATACTCTAAGCAACAATTTTTCTTGAAAGTCTATTAAGGGTTTTTGTTGTATATCTAATGAAAAATCATTTTCTGTCTCTTTCATAGTTTTTGTTGTATATCTAATGAAAAATCATTCTCTGTCTCTTTCATATTTGTTATATAAGGAGGACATATTCTTTCAACTTCAGAAAATAATTTTGGAAAGTCAACACTATTTTTGATCTACAAAACATTCTATATGATGAGTATTAGATAAAGCGTAAGATATCATGATGGTAACTAAATATAGTTTATTTCCTTATTTAATTAAATCTCTTCTTTTAAAGTCTTAGAATAAAGAGAGTGTCCAGTCAAAATCATTATCTTGTATATTATAAATATTATCAAGATAGATATTAATCAAAAGTATTTGATATCAAAGATTGCCCCTCAAAATCCCCTTAAAGACTTCTTTTCTATTACGAATTTGATCATCTAATATTGTTAAATTTTTTTGGACTATCTATTCCTTCTATAAAAGTAGATGTAACTATCATTTGTATCGATTTTATATGCACCCATCTTATTTTGTTCTAATTTCTTTGGGAATGTGTTTTTGAGAAATATTTTTTTAGATAACAGAAGAATCATTACTTTATTAGAAATTAAACCAATATATAAGGCTTTTTCCTTAAGATTAATAACATAAAACATATGATGTTTTTTAGGTTTTAATCTTATTTTTCTAATAATGTTATATTAAATTCACTATAAGAATTTATTGAATACATAGTATTCTGAATCTTTTTAAGCATTTTTCTATCAATAAAAGTTTATTAACCATAATCTCCATATTTTCAGATGTTTCTACTATAATATGTATTATTTGATTATCAATTTGAGTTTTAGAAGATTCTCTTATTTCACTCATTTATTTTAGAACTTGAAGTTTCTTCATATTATGTATATGTTATAATAAAAATACTTTATTCAGAAGAGCATTCTTTAAAACTATCAATTCTGATGAAATCTTCATTTTTTATCATTTTATTTATTTCATCATCTATTTCTAATTTCTTATTATTAAATCTTTTAGGAAATTCATTAGTATAGTACCCTTTTTCTTTATAATAATAATAGGTATAGATTGCATTGTATTTTTATAGGTAACTTGATATGTATTTAGTGGTTAAATTGATTGTTTAGAGTGTGTTTAATTAAGAATTGTGTTAGTTCATAAACATTTGTGTTTTAAGTGTTCTTTGGGTGAGAACATGTTTTTGAGCTTCAATTATATATATATAAGGTGCCGTGATAAATTTGTTAATGCTTCAGGGCATTCGGAAGAGTTTCATAGGAGATCTGAACCAAAACACAAAGCCACGATCGTGGGGAACCTGCCACGATCAACATAGGGCCATGATCGTGGCACATATGTCATAATCGTGATAGAAGCTCGAGCATAGTGCCACGATCGTGGGGGATCTACCACAATCGTGATAGAGAGCAGATAACTAGGCCACGATTGTGGTCTGCGTGTAGAAAAATGCAGAATCACTTTCAGATTTGAGTTTTCGAGGGACATTTTAGACCTCGAAAAGACACTAAGGTTATCTTAATTGGAAAAGACTATAAAAGGATAATGATGGAACCCTAGAGAAGAGTCTACATTCAGCCTACATTTGGAAACCCAAAAGAGAGAGAGAAAGAAGAGAGAGAGAAAAGAAGAAGAAGAAGAAGAGGAGGGTTTCGACACTGAAGCTTCCTGTAATAGTTGATCTATCGACGCCAATGTTTTCCTGAATCATCCAACCTAAGTTTCATTTCCTCCCCATTTATCTTTTTATTCATTTAATGTATAAGATTGAGATAGGTTGCATGGTTATGGATTTTGAGTTGTTAATGATGTTGGGGCCCGTTCCCGAAGCCCAACAATCGATCCGGAGTCAAAAAACGTGAGCGGGTTTTCTTGTAGGATTATTTCGACTAACCCTCATTTGTTTTGAATCAATCTTTTCAAATTCAAAACCAAATGTTACCAATGTTTGAGGAGTGGTAGCAAACGTGTTAGGAGTCCAATGCTTCAAGAATCACTTTATTTGGAGGTCGAATGAAGAAGTTATGGCCAAAAGAATCCAACCTGTTTATGTTTTTACTCACATTATACATGTCTTGGTGCAATTGCCATAACTTTTGCTACAGAAGTTGAATTGATTTCATTTTTAGACGGTTTGAAAGACAACTTCGAGATCTACAACTTTCATAAAGAACTCAAAGCGAGATTCGGCCTCTAAAAGGGTCAAAAATAGAACAGAAGAAGGAAGCAGAGAGGTCAAACTGAGATGCAGAAAAAGTCAAACTAAGACGAAGATGACATCATACTAAGATGGAAAACTAAGACGAAGCTGACGTTATACTAAGATGAAGATGACGTCATACTAAGATGAAAAACTAAGACGAAGCTGACGTCATACTAAGACGAAGATGACGTCATACTAAGACGGAAAACTAAGACGTAGCTGACGTCATACTAAGACAAAAAACTAAGACGAAGTTGACGTCATATTAAGATGAAGATGACGTCATACTAAGACGGAAAACTAAGACGAAGATGACTTCATACTAATACTGAAGCAATCAAAAGGGCATAACTCTCACTACAAATATCAGATTAAGGCCGTTCTTGGACCTTTTTAAAGAAGACTTCTAGACCTACAAGTCCCATGAAGACCTCAAAAATAATTTTTGCCTCTATAAGGGTTAAAATTTCCAATCACTGCAGCTGTCCCGAAAGTTCACCCTATGCAGCAACACAAACTTCAAATGATCATAACTTTCTACTACGGTAATATTTCATTAACAAACCAAACACAATTTGAGCTTAACTTTAATAACAATCAACACGCTCATCAGTAGCTTAATACAAATAATACAAATACAGATGAATGCTCCATATTTGATGTATTTATAAAGCTAGCCCAGTGTTACTAACTTAATCCAAAAGACGTATAGCTAGCTTGGAGTATCTCAATGCCTTGCAAGGGTTACTTATCTTCTTGATCTGCACCTGAGGAGGGAATAATGAGGGTGAGCTACATAGCTCAACGGCTTATATATATATATATATATATAAGCCGTTGAGCTGTGTAGCTCACATCCAGCACATGCATCACATTTATCTCAATTCACAAACAACTCATAACACATAACACTCAATATGCTTCATACTTAACAGTTCAATTATGCAATGCACAACAAACGGCTCGAGGGTTCCATGAAACAGAATGAGGAAATCGATGTTTACCCCATGAATAGAATGAGTCCAATTTTGGAGCTCATATGCCACAAGTGGGCAGTCGGAAGAAGGCTCTTGTCAACGTGCACGTGACGAACAGAATGGTTCCACTCTCGCCCAAATAAAAGCACATAATCATTTTCTCATATGCTCATACCTTATGCTTTGTCTTCTTTTCGTTTAACAAAAAAGTCATAATCACAAACACACACATAGGCAAGAATATTGCCCAATTACACAATAACTATAAATATATTACCCACC
>JAOSBL010000004.1:16328430-16341020 GCA_027568915.1 Erythroxylum roraimae | reverse complement strand
TAAGACGGAAGAATACCAGACGAAAACGGTATATCGACATGCTTCAATAACTGTTCGAAAAACAGTTGTATCAAAGACAAATTAAAAAATTATAAATTTTTTTGTTGTTCGTTTCAATTTTTATTAAATACACTGGGCATTTTTACTGCGCATTTGCGCAGAGTTAACCTGCTAGTAATATTAAAATTGTCATAATCTATCTTTTTTAATACTCCACTCCATACATGATCAGAAGTATCAATTTCAAGAATTAAATCATCATCATCAGATAGTAAAGAAAGTTTTGGCAATGTAATACACAAATTCTTATTTTTCTTTACATGTTCAATTAAATAGGGTGAAAATTCAAATCTATGATCTTTCTTTGAAAGCATTTGAAAATTTTGCTTATCTTGACAAATTTTTGAATAAAATCTAAATCATAATTTAATACTCCTAAAAACCTTTGAACTTGTTTTTTATCAATTAAGTTATCAGAAAATTTTTTATCTATTAATTTATCAGGAAATTGTGAGATGTTTTAGAGGATATGAATTTGAAGTTTAACTCTCCTACCATCTATCTCCATGCTAAGGAATTCTATTTCAGTTTGACATATCTTAGTTTATTTTGCATACAGAGCTAAACCATGTTGTTCACATAAATTTGCAAATTTATTGAAATGTCTAATATGTTGAGCAATATTATCACTAGCAATTATAATATCATCTATATAAACATGTATAAAATTATAATACTTAAAGATATTATTCATTTTCCTTTGAAATATTCATGGGATATTTTGTAAACCAAAAGGCATTACTAACCATTCGTAATGACCTTATGGAGTGGAGAAAGTAGTATATGGAATACTATTTTATTCATTTTTATCTACCAAAATCCACTCTTATATTCAAATTTAGAGAAGATTTATTTTCCTGTTATTAAGTTTATTAATGTTTTTTTAGTGAAGTATCCATCAAATATTATATTATCATTTACTTTTTATAATTTACAACTATTCTAGCTTTATTTCTAATTATCTTTTCATGGTTTCTAACCATAAAAGCTATGAAAGAATGAGGGGAATTACTATACCTAATTATCTTTAGATTTTCTAGTTCAAGAAGTTGTTTTCTTGATCTTCTAAATTACATATAATAATAATAACTTTAATAATTTTTTGTTTATCTATCATTTCTAAATTTGCTTCTTCTCTTTTTTATCCTAAAATTGTAATAGATTATCAAAGTAATTTTTCTTTATTTTTATTTTACTAATCTAGTCCATCTTTAAAGATTTTAACCTGTTGATATTTATTCTTTATAATTTTTATATTTTTAGTAAAGGTTTTTCCTTTTTGGAAGAATCAAATTTTCTTTATACCCTACACTACACTAGGTTGTATGAGGTTTAAATGTGATCAGTGTATTCTAGCATATGCATGTTTAATTCTATTAATTGTGATCCAATAACAACAAGGAGTTTTGAAATGTATTTGTTGTTTGGTAGTATCAACTAGTATTTAATGAAATAATTGGATAAAATTATTTTCTAGAAGAATATCAGTTTCAGTATCATAAACATAATATGGTGTACATTTTATTAAAAATGATCCTAATAGTATTTGAGGTTGATTAATACCTTTTGATAAATTTATCTTCTTATTGGAAATATCTAATGCAATTATACTTTTTAAGATTTCATGATATTATAAAGGAAAACAACTTGCTTTACATAAATAAGATCCAGCTTCACTGTTTATATAGTCAGCAAAGCATTCTACTCTATAGTCTTTATAAGTTACATCGATTGGAGTATAAATACTAGTGGGACTAGTCATTATCTTAGAACATATATTGTATTGTTATTATAGGATATTTGTATTCTATATTGAGTTATCTTATAAGGTTGGACTAGCTCGAGAAAACTAGTTCCTAGCATTATTGGATCCTTCATTTTCAACTAATAATCTTATAGGTATTTTATTGTCTCCTATCTTAATAATAGTTTTTATGGAGGTATCTATTTGATGTATGTCACTGTTGAAATTTATATATTGATAAGGTTCATTTAGTTTAAAACTTATCAAATTATTTATTAGATTATGATTAATATAACTTCCACTAGCTTCTGTATAAATTAAGATATTACAGGGAACATAATTTATACCATCAAAATATTATCATTTAATTTTATAATTAGAACCTATCTTTCTATAGGCTTTAATCAAAGTATTAAAATATCATTGACTACTCGAAACACCAATTTCGGAATAAGATAGTCTAGGCAATAATTTATTATGAGAATCTACTAAAGGTTTTTTATTGTAAATCTAATGGAAAACGTATTCTATCTCTTTTATATTTGTAATATAAGGAGGATATATTCATCCAACTTCATAAAATAATTTTAGGAAGTCAATAATATTTTTATCTCTAAAACATTATGTAAGATAAGTATTAAATAAAGCATAAGATACATTTAGGTAATAGAATATGTTAAATCTTTTCATTTAAAGCCTTGGATTAAAGAGAGTGTTTTAGGAAAATCTTTATCTTGTATATTATAGGTCATCTTAGGATAGATATTAAACAAAAGTTTTTGATATCAAAGATTGCCTCTCAAAATTACCATATAGACTTCTTTTCTATTACGAATTGCTCATCTACTATTGCTAAATTTATAGGACCATCTTTTCCTCATCTAAAAGTTTATCTAACTATTAGTTGTATGGGTCTTATATGCACTCATCCTATTTTGTCTCTAATTTCTTTAGGGATGTGTTCAAGTTTTTGAAAAATATCTTTTTTAGATAACAGAGGAATCATTACTTTATTAGAAGTTAAACTAATATCATTAAGATTAATACCATAAAAAATATGATGATTTATGGGTTTTAATCCTATTTTTTCTAATAATTTTGTACTAAATCCATTATAAGAATTTATAGAATACACAGTAATTTGAATCCTTTTAAGCATTTTCTATTAATAAGAGTTTCTTGACTGTAATCTCCATATTGTTAAGATGTTTCTACTGTAGTATCTATTATTTGATTATCAATTTGAGTGTTAAAAGATTATCTAATTTCACTTATGCGTTTTTGAACTTGAAGTTTCCTCATATTTTGTATTTGTTGTTATAAAAATTGTGAGATCCCACATCAGTTAGAGAGGAGAACGAAGTATGCGTTATAAGGGTACGGGTACCTCTTCCCCATAAACACGTTTCCCGGATGCGAGAAGAGCAAAACCGTGAGGGCCTTGGCCTGATGGGCCACCCAAAGCGGATAATATCTGTGGGTTAATAGTCTGGGCTGTTACAAATGGTATCAGAGCCGGTTCCCGAACTGTTGTGCCAACGAGGACGCTGGGTCCTAAGGGAGGTAGATTGTGAGATCCCACATCAGCTGTAGAGGATAACGAAGTACGCCTTATAAGGGTATGGATACCTCTTCTCTATAGACGCGTTTTTCTGGGTGCGGGAAGAGCAAATTCGTAAGAGCCTTGGCCCGATGGGTAACCTAAAGCGGACAATATCTGTGAGTAGGTGGTCTGGGCTATTACAAAAATACTTTCTTCATAAGAGCATTTTTCAAAAGTATCAATTCTAATAAAAGCGTCATTTCTATCATTTTATTTATTTCATCATCTATTTCTATTTTTTTAATTCAATCTTTTAGGAAATTCATTAGCATGGTGTCCTTTTTCTTTATAATAATAGCATTGATATTCAGTTATCTTTTTATTTCTTTTCTTATTTATTCTAAACATAGGTTTTTTTTGGTTTTTATTCTTCTATTTTCTTATAATATTTTGCTTTATATTTCTTGAAATATCTTTTCCTAAAATATTTCTTCTTTTTAAATTTATTATCTTATTGTAATAATAAAGACTATCACATCATATCATAATACGCATTTTAAAATCATAATAACATAATGAAGATTTTTTCTTTATTCCTTTACTTTTTTTTAGTAATATAATGTCACGCACTATTCACTTAATTTATTTTTTAAAAGGACATTCTTTTTCCTAAGCTATCTACAAGACCAAGATTGTAAGTTTCCTCTAATTTACTACCCTAGGGATGAAGGATCTTTGGATAAAAACATCTTTAAAATAAAATTTTGTATTATTGACTTAATTATAAATGTGGTAATAATAATCTAGGAAAATACAAATATATCTATTGATTTCACACATATTACATAATTGCAATCTTTGTAATTTCATAACATGTTTTCCTATAGTAGTTGTATCATTTAAAATATTTCCTTATCCAACAAATTCTAATCTAAATGTTTTAGCAGCTCTAGTTATTAGATTTGTTATATCATTATCTGAGTTAAATATAGATTCTTTTTTGGGTTTTTATCTAAATTTGTCCAAAATTTTAGAGAATTGTTTACTAAAGTTTTTTTCTAAGAATTGTTTAGTCATTTCATAATCCATTTTATTAATAGCAACATTTACTCTTAGAGTTGTTTTACATTAATCTATAGCCTCTTCTATATTTAGATGCAATCTATATCTAAATATATTCGGAAAGGATTTATAACTTTTGTTCTCATTTTGTCTATAGGTGTGAAGCCATCTTTATCTTTGGTTATCATATGAGTTCCAGTATCTAGTCATTTATGTCTATTAAAACTTTGTGAACGATATATAGGTGCTAGAATTTTAGTAGGATCAAGTATATTATTAATGTTGGGATTTTAGTGAATTTGTTGTTTAATTAAATTTGGTTTTATATGTGCTAAAGTTTCTACGTTTAAATTTTCTATTTCTTCATTAATTCTTCAATTTCTAAATCAAAACATCAAATATCTATTTTCTATAGGATTTTTACTGAGTTTATTCTTTATATCAAATTTATTTATTTTTCCATCATATATTTTATATCCATGATTTGTTTTTGAAAATTTTCTATATGAAAAAGAATGTTGTTTCCATAATATTGTATCAGTTTTTGAATTTCTAACATATCAATAACTATTTTTAATTCTCTAGGATTTAATTTTCGATACTTATTTTTCACCATTTAGACGATAATTTCTATAATGTGTAGTAATTTATAGATGAGCTTCTATCTACAGTTTTTTTACATCTTTGATATAATCTATCCAATTCTTCCATAATTAATCTAACTACTTTTATAGCTTTTTTTTTTATGACAACTTGTAAATAATAGACAATTAGATCTATTTTTATGATTATCTAACTCAATCTGAGCTATGATCACAATAAGGCCGATCACTCATAGTTAACAACATAGGAGGCATCATCTCTAATAACCTCTATTTAGATGTAATCTATAATGCTCAAAGAATCTAAGATGTAACTCTTTATGCTCATCTTTATATTGCTAATTTTCTAACTAATATTCAAAAATTCTTGCTTTAAAATCGAGTAAAGTATATAATGTAACTATGATGCAAGTTATCAGTTATAAATAACAGTTTTTTTTTTTATTATCATGTATCTATTGTTGACAGATATCAAATATCTTATTTCCCGAATCTGCTATGCATATCTTCACAAGTTGTACACCAAATAGGCATGACATTGATACCAATTTTTTGAGGCATATCAAAATGTTTGATCATGAGAGGAAATGAAAGCTTTTATTATATCTAAGCTACTAATAATATCAAAAAATTAAAAAGATTTTAAGCAAATTTTCATTGTCTAATTTGTCACTATTTGGTATAACATTAGTGATTTTTGAAAGAGGGATGCAATTATCTCATTTATAGATTCTAAAGAATCTAAATCTATTTCAAATAATCCTTATAAGTTTTTTTCAAAATATAAGAAGTCATAATATAATTGTATCCAGAACAGTGTCAAAATTTTCAAATTAAAGAGTCCATTAAGTTTACCTACCTTTATCTTTAACTGTTTGACCGTAACTTTATCAGATTTTTGTCGAGACTTTTAATGAACATTCCAACCTTAATTTGTTTCCTAATTTAAGGCATTTATTAAAGATTTTGGAGAAGAATAAGGTTTAAGATGAAAATTGTGGATTATGTCCGCAGAAAGGAAACATTTATTTTATAGAGGAAATTACGGAACTAAAAAACGTAGAGAAAGCTAGATGCACAAAACCAAAACCAAGAATCAAAACCTCATACAAACAGTTTTTTTTTATTGAATTTGAAAACAAAAACAAAAAATAGAAAGCATAATTGAAAACAAACACAAATTTGCAAATTGTAGCACAGTAAAAGTAGCAATATGGGGAAACAAATGTCTCTGCATTTTTCAAGACTTTCTTATATCTTGTTTGTTTCATTCCTATCATTTTCTTTTAAAGTATCATACTTCCCAACAATGCGATAAAAACATATATGCAACAGAGCTCATCTGCTATGAAGGAACACAGACTGATTCTCAACTATCTTATCGCTTAGCTTATACGTTCAAAGAGAAAATATGTAGGCATATCACAGTTTGAGGTCATGCATCCATCAGGTGCCATGGTAAATAACTCAAATCTCCGCTCAACAGTCGAGCATTTTCATCTTTGATATGTGAGCCCCAATCATGCTATTAGTAGTATATTCTATCAAGATCAAAATCCGAGTTGCAAATTAAAAAATTAGACATTCTCACATGGTATCAATCCAGCTGTATGCTGGCACTTTTCTGATTCCAGACATTTTAAGTGCTTTTCTAACATCAGCCGCAGGACCCCATCTCTGTAAACCAGCATTAATGTGCGACAACGTCACATATTGGCCACAAGTCTGTGGCTGGAAATTAAATAATTTGAATCCTACTTCATTCCCCAGCTCAATTGCTCCTTGAACCTTGAAAGCACCTAAAAGAGCTCCCCAAACAGACGCATCTGGATCAAAAGGCATACTCTTTATAAATTCAACTGCTTCTCCCAACAACCCCGCTTTGCCCAAAAGATCAACCACGCACCCGTAATGTTCCATAATTGGCAAAACCTGAAACTCACTCCACATCGCTTGAAACAACTCCAAACCAATCTGTACAAGCTTTGCTCGGGCGCAAGCAGATAGTACAGCAAGAAGAGTGATCCCATTAGGGAGAAAACCTTCCCTTCTCATCTTCTCAAACATGTCTAACGCTTGTATCTCCCTACCGTTATCAGCAAATGAAAATATCATAGCATTCCAAGTGCAAACCCCTCTAACCACCATTTGGTCAAAAAGTTTCATAGCATCTTTCAAATAACCCTTTTTCCCGTACAAATCTACCAATGCCGTTCCCGTGGAAACAGTCAGACCTTCCTCATTCCTAATGATATAACCGTGTATTTGCTTCCCCAGACCAAAAGCTCCTCCATTTAAATTAGCACAGGACGATAGTACGCTAACGTAAGTTGCTTCATTGGGCTTCACTAGTCCAGTAGTCACATCGGCATGCACGATCATCTCCCTGAAAAACTGTATTGCCTCAACAAAAAGCCCACTCCTCGAAAACCCACTGATAACACTTGTCCAAGAAACAACATCTCGGTTGATCATGCGATTAATGAATAAAACAGCAGAACCCAAGTCCCCATTTCTTGAAAAAGCATCAAGCATTGCATTGCATTCGACAACACGAGGACGGGAAATTTCGTCAAACACTTTGCGCGCGTTCAGCAAGTCACCAAGTTGCGAGTACATGGACAACAATGAAGTTTGAATAAAGGAGTCACACAAAACCCCTCGCCGGACAACTTGGCCATGAAGGGAAGTGCCAGAGGGGGGAAAGGAAAACGTGGCTGCTTTGATAAGAGAAGGAAAGGTGTGAGCATTGGGTGGGGCGTCGTGGGCAAGCATGCGAGTGAAGAGGTGAAGGGTCTTGTGGTTTTGCCCAAAATTGAGGTGGGCTCTGATCAGAGTATTGTAAAGGAGAGTGGGTTTCCTTATTGAGAGTGGTGGAGAATTGGGGTTGAAGAGGAGGTGGCCTTTGGTTAGTAAGATGGAGTGGATCTGTCGGACTTCGTTTTGGTGGTTGATCAAATGCTTGAGAAGTCTGAGCAGATATTCGGGTGAGGAAAGTTGCATAATAGAATCATCTAGTTGCAGTCGGAACAACTCGCCAGTACAGGTTGTAGAGTGCAGATGCTCCAATGAGGGACGGAGGCTGTTTCGTTGTGGAAGGAGAAATTTCCACGTGTGAATTCGTTCTGTTTGGTTACAGGAATGTTAACAATGTCAGTCAAATACGTTTAGATATGATATGAATTGCATGACCAACAACTAAATTCCGAAATTAATTTCATATCATGTCATCCCAACTACTAAATTCCTAAATTAATTTCAACATTTAGCATTAAGGACATTTATGGAATATAAAACTTATTTATAAAGCATAAATGGATCATCTATATGAAGCCAACGTAACTAGGGTTTTTATTATGTGAAGTTAAGTTTCTTCGTATAAGGAAATCAGGTTCAGATTTGTTCCCGTACGCAGCAGAATAATTATGAAAATTTTTTCGTTTTGATTTTTCGAAAGCTAAGATCACTTAAATTCTATAAAATGATTAATATATAAATCATAACAAAGCGTATATCTTAATTCTTATCTTAATTCAAAGCTTGATTTTTTTAATCATATTCTTCAAACAATTTTTAAAACTCAACCAACATAGCCGCATAAGTGTCTAGTGTCTAATAGCATCTACAAAACGAGTTGAGAGAACACGATAATTATTGCATAGAGGATTAGGCAAGGAATGTTAGTTCCTTTTGAGCATAAGCCTATTTATAATATGTTTTGTACATTCTAATGCACGCATTGCAAGTTCACAACGTCACCTTGCCACTAGCACTTTCCTTTCTCTCTTCCAGATTCAAACCTCCTTCCTCTCTTTGTCTCCTCTTAACCCAACATCCGGTTTGGCTGCTCACCAGATCCATTACTTCCGATCACCCCCTTCCTCTCTTTGTCTCCCAAATTCAAACCTCCTTCCTAGCTCTCCTTTGAGGCCTTGCCACCAAGGGTACCTCTATCTTTCCACATTTCCATTTTCTACACGTTCTCCCGCCAGCCCTCCTTTTTACCGTTATTGAGCAATCTTCTTTGTACTTTCATTTGAAACACCGCCCTTTTTCTGTTTTTTGCCATACTTAGCTTCTCCCTCCGTAATGACTGACATTTCCCCTACCCAAAACACCGATTTTCCTACTTTGCCCTCCAAGGCTTCCCCATCTTCGCCCTCCTTCTTCAACAAAACCTTCGGACTCATCCCCAGCCCCTCCTTTTGTTCCTAAAACCTGGACAAGGAAAAATCAGATCTCGCTAACTACATGCAAGCAGTAAAAATTCATGCATCTATTCTCTAACGACGGACTCGAATACACTGGCTTAAAGATGGAGACATATACTCTTCTTCAACACAATCCGAGATAGGAAAAACCATAATAAGCTCTACTCCATCAAGTCTCAGGAGGGCATTCTCCTTCGTAAGCCTAAGGAAATACAAGCTGAAGCTATTAGCTACTTCTCCTCCCTTTTGGGCACTGCTAGTCCCTCAAACGTCTCAAATACTGATCTGCAACAACTCAATCTCCCACAAATTTCCTCACTCAATTTTACTCACTTAATCAAACTAGATGAGGATCTTGATAGTAAACAGTCTTCGGTATGGACCCTAAGAATTCCCCTGGGCCAGATGGTTTTAACAGGTATTTCTACCAGAAATCTTGGCATATCATAGGAAGCTTCATCAAAGATTCAGTTCGTGAGTTTTTTTTTCAAATGATATCCTCCTTAAAGAAATTAACCGCACATTCTTGTGCCTAATTCCTAAAGGCCCTAATGCTTCCACCTTTGAGGATTACCAACCTATCTCATGCACTAACTTCTTGTAAAAAATAATATCCAAAATCCTAGCTAATCGCTTGAAGACAGTCCTTGGTCCTTTGATGAATGACAACCAGGCAGCTTTTATAAAGGATAGACATATTGAGGATAATGTCCTCATTGTATGAGGACTTTTGAAGGGATATTCTCAAATTCATAGCCCTCCAAATTGCACAATGAAGATCAATTTTTGCAAGGGCTTTGATTGCATCAGCTGGGATTTCATGTGGAAAATGCTTATAGCTTACTGTTTCCCTCTCCAATTCATCAGGTGGATCAAAGAATGTGTCTCAACTACTTCCTTTTTTGCCCTCATCAATGGCAGCCCTACAAAATGCTTCCAAGTTGCGTGAGGACTTAGACAGGGGGGACCTTATCCCCCTATCTCTTTATCCTAAGCATAGAGATCCTTAATGCCATCATCAAGCATGAAGTCCAACAATGACCACATTTCAACTATCACACGAAATGTAAGAAACTTGCACTAAATAATCTTTTCTTCGTAGAGAATTTTCTTCTTTTTTACAGGGCAAATATGGTCTCCGTCCTCACTTTTATGCAGGCTCTAGACATCTTCAAACTATATTCGGGGTTGGAGATTAATCTTCATAAGAGCCACCTTTATCTCTCCAAAGGTGCAGCTCATATGTAAGACTCTATCACAAGAGCTACAAGTATGATGCATAAATCCCCTCCTATCCTATATCTCGGCTTTCCTGTGTCTAGAAAAAGACCTAACCATCTGGACTGTCTACCTCTCATTGAAAAGGTCAAGAAGCATGTTTAATCTTAGGTCAACAAATCCCTGTTCAATCTTGGGTCAACAAATCCCTATCTTATGTCGGTAAAGTGTAGCTCATCCAATCTATCCTTAATTCAATGCACATATATTGGAGCTCCCACATGTTTCTAGCCCAAAGTGTCTGTAACACCCACATGCCCCCTGAAAAGATATGCAAATGCCACACAAAACAGTTCTGAAACAATCCAAAACATGCTAATGCATTTCCAGAAACTCAAGTAGCATACATTTCATTTCATAGGTTGGGTCATATTTAGAATATAACATACACATGATACTTATCACATACAAGCCTTAAATCCAAACCCAACATGTATTAAGGTTATTACAAACCATCAAACAAAATACAAATTCCAATATGTCTCATTACATTAAATACAACTAAAAAACAAACTGAACATTTCCAAAACAAAACACAATTTCTTTGGCCACTGCGGCCGTCTTTGTCCCAGTCTTTAAACCTTCTTATCATAACCTACACGGAGGCAAAACCACAATGCTAAGCATAAAGCTTAGTGGAGAAATAACTAAATAAGATATAAATTGGCAACTATTTCTAATAGTTGTGTAACATTCACAAATACAAAATTAGATCACATCTTAAGCAATCTTTAATTGTTCATATTAAAGCGCAATCCAAACAATATGTATCTCAGAATAGAATATAACATATCAAAACATGATATATTGGCTTCAAAGCAAAACTTACAAGTATCATAACAGAATACCATAATATCATAGCAGAACTTTAAAAGGATTTATACTAATTAAATATAAAAATCATCCTTCTTGTAGATATGATAAATTCACAATCATCTCCAAAACAAATTATTCGAATTCATCATGAAAGTGACTTTTTCAATATCTCGTAACCTTGCAACTATACGTCAAATGTATCAATAAAGGTACTAGTTCCAATTGAATGTATTGTCATGAGATTTGAAAATTTCAAACTTGATCTTACTCCCACTGCTTATCTTGAGAACCATTCTCTATGAGTATTCATTGAAATAAACAGTTTGTTCAATAAGTTTGTAAGAATATATCTAACCTTTTAGATATCCCATAACCTTATATTTTCTGATTTAGTTATAAATTTAATGGATAATATATGCTTCAATTAAGTATCACACCTTTAAATCATTAACTTTGACTCTTTCAAAGTCTCAGCATTCCATATCTAATATGAAATCTTATTAATTGAGCTAATTAGAACTATTAAAGGTAAGTTATTGTACTAGGCATTGTTATAGAGAAATAAATATTGCATTATATAATATCTCATACTGTATATTCCTCCTTACATGAAACCACACTCTTATAAATTTATTTGTTGATATCTTCATTAGAGAATCTCATTCCTTGTAGATAAATGAAAAATTTAAAACTCACCACATCGATCTCACTTAAATGATTTAGCATTCTCAATACTTAATTTCTACGTAGATTTAAACAATTTGAATTTTTCAAAATTTTAAATCAATATTTCATTTGATATATATGTTTGTATCATATAAAGTCATTAGTAATACGAATTAAATATAAAAATCATCCTTTTATGAATTGTTATTCCATCTAATACGTCACATGTATAAATTTAACAATTTAATACCATCATCATCCTTTCACTAAAGTTTGATTTGGTTATTTTTCAACTTAACATATTTCACGAGTTTCATAAGATTCATCATTGAAACAATACATATTTCCTTGTATATAACTTTATGATTCTCATTATCTTGATTTAACCAACATAGCATAAAAAGGATAGTTTCAATTATCTAACTTTGGATTCTTGCCATTTATAGTAAGCATACGTCTCCTTTGATCCAATACATGTAAACCTATTTGTATAAACTTGGATTAATAACATTTTGATACAACCAGCCTTCAGAATGGAGTTCCACACCTTACACATCAACCTGACAAGCTACACATGCCAAGTGGTCCAGTTACAACGCAACAAGCTT
>JAOSBL010000004.1:16301919-16324141 GCA_027568915.1 Erythroxylum roraimae | reverse complement strand
TAGCATGTTCTTAGAATAGAAAGATTAGGGTTTTGATTCAATAGGATTAGGGGGTTTCAAGAACCTTGTTTTCTTGGGGTTTCCGTATCACATTTACTCAATATTCTATTTCTTATCATATCCTGAACTTTGTAATAATGTTGAATATAAATTCATTATCAAATACTCAAAAACATGAACTAGAAATATATATGATCTCTATCATATCATGTATAGATAAGAAACTAATGCATTCTATTTTTTCTTATGAAAAATATTGTCATACTATATAGCAAATTCTTTAATTGATGTCCATTATTATGCTTTTAGAAAGCTAAATTGAGTGAAATAATTTCATCATAGTACTATACATTTTAGCTCTACTTCATGCAACATCTTACAGCTTGCTATCACGATGTTGACATACATCTTACATGTTTTCATCAAAGTTTTAAGAGATACTATTCAATTCAAAATGTTAATACATTTTTTCATCTATATGATTTTGACATATCTATAAAACTTTAACACCAAATCCTCAGCAAGGATTAATAGCAAAATTGCATAATAGACATACAACTTTTCTATCTAACATAACTTATGTCCAAGAAATTCAGTTCACTAACTTTAGTATCAACTATACTAAACAAGATAAATTCCACTTAGAAAAAAAAATATAAATGTAAGAAAAGCAAGTAATTGATTATATGACATGACTACCAAATGAGATTAGAACTTTAATTATATATTTGGTTACTCCGACTATTTTATTCAAAATAATAGCCCTTACTACTATTCAAAAAGATTACTCTAATCTTTCTAGTAGAATAGGATCCCAATCAAATTTAATTGATCTTGATTTTGCTTAACAAACCAACTAAACTTAAATTAGGTAGATAACAACTTTATCAATCACATCTCATATAACTCCTTGATCCATTAGGTGAAAACTCTTGCTAATACATATCTTATATTTTATTCCTAATCATGCCCCTAAATTCATATGATCATGAGTTTACTAATCCAGATTACACAAATTTAGTTAAGTGAGACCCACTATTATATGACTAAAGATATTCGAGTTAAATCAACCTTGAGTTTGCTTAACAAACTTAACAATAAACAAAACTTTGGTTTATTCTTATAATAATGGAAGATGACAATCACATTCTCAGTGTGTACTTAATATTTAATGAGGGATTTAATTTTGTTTGTCTCATCAAACACAAAATTACATGTAATAATATCACATATATAAAATATGCAATTTAACATGCATCAAATATATATCAAACATATAAATAAAGTATGCAACTTATGCATTCATAATCAAAATATATGCATAAAACATCAAGCTTTATTTGATTCTAGTTATTAATCGTCATAATCTAAAATAATGCTTCCAACTTCTTGGATAATTAAATTAGATTAAACCTATTGATTAATAAAAAAATTAAATTCCTATTCCAAATATAAATTTAATTTTATTTGATAAAAATTTTCAAATCCAATTGGAAACTATTTCTAATTATCTTGACTCCTTTAACAAAATTTAATTGAAAATTTTTTCAATAAATTATGCTCCTTACTTATTATAATTTAAAAACTTCTTTCAAAATTCAACAAGTAAGAAATTTTAATCCAATTAGTAAACTATTTCTATTCAAATTGAAAATTATTTTCCCCCAATCAGAAAATTAATTTCTAATATTTAAAGAAAACTACTTTCAAAATTAAATGAAACACTTTTAGATTTAATTAAGAAGTACTTTACATTGTTTATTTATATATTAATTTCTTAATTAATTAGAAAATTTTCTTTAATAAATTATAATATTAATTTAAAAATATTTAAAAACCTCACTTTTCTTAATTAATAAATAAAAGCAGTTTTCACAATTTTATCAAGAAAATACCTTTTCTAACAAATCAAGAAACTTATTATTCATAAATAAAGAAACAATTTCTAAATAAATTGAATAATAATTCTCTAAAAAATAAACTCATAAATTTAATTTATCTTAATCAAAATGAAATAAATAAATTTAATTAAGAAACGTCTTTCTCAATTACTTAAGAAAACACTTTTCTTAAGCTTAAAGAGTCTAATTAACTAATTTCATTCTAATTGAAAATAAATAATTTTGATTCTAAAAAACAATTTTATAAAATTTAATAAGAAATCAGCATAACTATTAATCTTAATCAAATTAAGAAAAATAATTACTTTAATTTTGGAATTGAATTTTGAAATTTAAAACAATTTTCAATTATGTTTGAAAATTAGGTCAAATATGGAATATATTATTCCATATTTAAAAGAACTTAATTTAGTCTTAGGATTACTTTAATCCAAAAGCTAAATAAATTATCCTTTTCCAAGTTTGAGTCACACTTAAACTTATGTCCAAACAACTTTTATTCTAAACTTGTAATAACTTATTCTTAATTTAAGTCAAACTTAAACTTATTACCAAATAAGTCTTATTCCAACCTTAGAATAAGATATTCTCATATCCAAACAATCCTTATTATAATCTTGTGTCCAAAAATTCTTAATTTTAGGCTTAGGGTACTCTTATCCTTATTGACAAACATTCGCTTTTCTAACTTTAAAATATATTTATTCTTGCTCCTAAACATAACCTTTATTTATGTTTTAGAAACCCTAGCAAACCAAAGTTGAAATCCTAGCCACCGAGGAGGATCTTGTTGTCGCTCAGTTGTTAAAAACATCGCTGTATGATAGGTATTATTCATAATATGTTTTTCTAGGAGTTTTAGTGTGTTTTCAAGATGATTATCGTATATATAGGCTTAGAATTATGTTATTAATAGTGTTTGTTTATATTTTAAGTGTTTGTGAAGTTTAAGGTATGAATTCAATCTTAATTATATATTTCATGGGGTGTTTGATATGCTTATGAGGGTTGGAAATCATGAAATTGAATAACAAAGAAGATGGAGGAAGCTTTATGACAGAGCCATGCAGCACCCCATGCGACAAAGGGAGTGCAATCGTGACAGAAAGCCTAAAGCATGGGGCGCAATTATGACTCTAGCACCTTGCATGGGCATGACATGGGCTGTCACGCCTATGCAACTAGTGTCATGCCCATGACAAGTATGTCATGGGCGTGACCCACCTATCACAGCGATGAAAAATTTGTCATGGTTGTGAGATGCATCTTATGGCTATGACTTGTACTAATCTTCATTCCTTTTAGCATTTTCTTGTCTCCTCTTACTCTAATCCTTCTCGTTCTTGCTCCATGAAGATAACTAAGTGTGAATCTTTAGAAAACGGCTTAAACATGCTGCTTTTGACTCACTTTAGCTCTTTCACTTCCAAATTGTACCTAAAAACAAATATGAACTAAAGTGAATGTCTTAAGCAATTTATATCATTAAACACTAAGTGCAATGGAATAAATGCATAATAAATTGAAAATAAATCAATAAACTTGACAAAAAATTAAGACGGTGAATCAAAGTAATCAGTGTTATATTGTACAACGAGATTTAGAAGTTTAATAAACCCACAATGATCAAATTAACGATTAATTGAAGAGAGACCTTGGTTGTGAAATTAATTATCTAATAGATTGCTTCAGATCTAGTTAAAGAAGTTAGAAATAGTTTTGTGAATTGAGATATTACAAATATGTGAATTTCAAATTCAATTAGGGTTAATTGATTAGATCATAAGAGAGGGTAATCAAAACCTTAGGAAATATAGGATCAAACACATACATTGAATCAACAAGATTAAAGAAAATTAAAGAGGGAAAGAATAGTTCCTAAGTATTCAATCTTAATCAAACCTTAATTTTTATTTACAACTCACTGTTTATTTGATTACTTGTTTTGTTTATTGATTTGTTTCAATTTTTGTCATTTAAATTGAATTCAAATCAAATTTTGAATACCTTAGAAAAAGTTATGTTCAAATTGTTAGCTCTTACATAATCCTCGTGGAAACGATAACCTCTTATTATATAATTTATGATCCTTATACTTGTAGGTATTGAGAGTTTTATTATTATATAAAACTTGCTCAATAATCATTAAAAAAAGAAAACACTAATAATAATATAAATCTAAGTCCTAAACTCATGATTATCACCTGAGAAAGCACTTAAAAACATAGTCTAAAGCTTATAAAACACACTATAATTTACACCTATCAATCTATAATGCTAATATTTAATAATTAATAAAACAATTAGAATGTAAATGCTAGAATATAAATTTAAGAATTTCGTATTAAACATTTAGTTAAAATGTTCATGTACATTTAAGATGTTTAAATTATGGATAGTTCTTAATATAAAAGTGCTTAAACCAATAATAGTTCAATATTTAGTAATGTGAAAGTATAACTAAAGAGAGAAAACAATCTAATCCATCTTTTAAAAAAAAAAGAAAGAACAGATATTTACGTTTTGAAATGCAAGCAAAAGAGGATCAGTAACACAAGAATTTTAAGTTACAAAAGTGGATACCTAGTTAAGTCCCCATATGAGCTAAGAATTAGGGTTGAATATGTGTTTGTCCTTATAAGCAAAGATATGATATCTAATTTTACAAAAGATTGTTTGTAAAAGATTGTTTTTGGAGATGCAACAGTTGGTAAAGATTCTTTTTTTCCCCTTCCTCTTATAAACCAGAAACAAGGTAGTTGAAAGCCATCTTAAAAATCCATAGATTACCTTTAAAATTCATCTTGATATTGGTTCCCATTCAATTATATAAGTCCAAGAACCAAGAGGGTTAACAATGTTACATAGATCGAGAATTGTAAGCCATAAGTGATTACTATATTGACATTGAAAGAACAAATGCTCAACACTTTCATGAGAAAGGTTGCACAAAATGCACCAGTTAGGAAAGCACTAGTAATTGGATATTCTGCCCAAAGATGGGAGTCTATTTTCTGGTGCAACCATAAATAGATCAAAGATTGAGAAGAATTATACTTATGCCATACTATTTTATGCTATGATACATGGTGATTTGAGTTCCTGAAGAATGACCAGCATGAACCATTAGTGAAGTCTCCAAAAGATGCCAATCCATCTTCCCTGCATGTAATATGTCCATAAAAACCTCATTGTAAAGTGGAGAATCATGTACACATCTATTATTTTTACATATTACACACCCTGGACACTCAAATCATGTTAAAACTTTAGTCATTCTTTTATTATATTAATCTATTGATTAATTCATGACGCTTTAAATCCATTATCTCTAGTCATGTTGCCACTTTTTTCTTAATTAAATAATTATTTTGTTTTTTAATATTCAACAATTGTAGCTAAAACATTGTCTAGAATGTTAGAGTATGTCCTTTTTGCCGCCTTCTTTTTAAAGGGTTTCTTTTTCTTATAATGAGAACTTTTAATTTGATTTTCTTTTTCATTTTATAAATTCATCAAATTTAATTTTAAGTTCCTTTTCTACACTATTTGATGGAGATTTAGTTTATAGATGTGCATGGAAATTAGTTGCATTAGTATCTCTAAAAATATGAAACAAATTTGAAAAATCCTTGTACAATTTTTCTTAAATTTGTTAGCCATTTTATACACCTTCAGTGGTAAAAAATGTACATTAAAAAATTAAAATAGTATATATCAATAATCAAAGAAGTATTTTACCATAAATAGATTGTCCTAATATTCATTAGCAACATTAACTTCATTGGTGAAGGAGTTGTAATCAATTCTAGTTTCTTTAAGTAAATTGTTGAATTTCTTCAATCTAATTCATAATCCATTATACATTATATTTGTTTTTCAATTAAACAATTATATACTCTTTATTAAATTTTGTTTGAAGATCTGCTTTAATATTCTTCCAACCAAATTTTAAAAAGTTAGCAGTTTTTCAATTTTTTCTTTACCTTTTTAATCATATGCAAGATTAAATGCAACTTTACTATATTTTTTCATATCTCATCCTTTTCATTTATTTCCACACAATCATTTAAAGCATTAGCATTGTCTAAAGCTTGTATCACTTAAATTAATTAAATGTGAGTGAAAAGACAAAGAAAAGTGTCTCATAAAATATTTATAAAATTGCAAAATGACAACAAACTTGATAAACATAAACTTTATACAAGTTATTTTGACAACTAGAAAATGATCTTTAAATTGAATGTCAATGTTCAAAGAACACTTATATAGTGCCTATATATAATACCTAATTTCATTTTCATGGTTTGGAAAATATTTACAAAGTCTAAGGGAAATGAATACGAGTACATAACGTGATTTCCTAAACCACTATTTTCTTTCTGAATATCAGCACTCTATAGACATTTATAATATGTGCAGACATTAACTTCCAAATGTATCAATTAACGAGTGAATGTGACTAGAACTAAGTTATGTTTCTTATAAGGTTCTCTAACTAATGTCTAATCAATTGAAGTTAAAGAAAAAATTATATAGAGCTAATAGAGAGAGAAAGAAGAGAAACAAAAGATTTGTATAAGAATCATTATTATAAATTCATGCAAAGCACAATTTGTGTTTTATTTATCACATATCAAAGCCTTTCCTTAGTTTCAACTATCCATTGAAGTTTGTCCCTCCTCTATCACCAATGTATGTAGTATCAAGAATATGAATACCTTTCCAAGCCAATCAACATTAGTACATATGGCTTTTATACCATGATACCATCAATGTTTGGAATGGAGACACCTTTCATAGTGCATTCTACTCTAGATTTAACTTAAGCACATCTAGTACATGAGAGACAATTCCCAATATATTTTACGTTAAACCTAAATTTTATGCTAAAGAAATTATTTATGAATTCAACATAATACAAATTCCATTGCACAAGAAGGAGAGGGAAAACTTGGTAACTCAAAAGGAGTTTAAAGAGTTATAATTGAAGATGGAGTGGATGGAGCAACTGATGAATGCTCCAACAACATCCAGAGTAAAGATGATGGGTAAATTTAAGAAATATAATGTAAGAATCCTGATGGGCATTAGAGAATTTCTATAGTAAAATGGTGGCTCACATAAAAAACAATGAGCTATTAGTACATTGATTTCCAAAAAGTCTAACATGTTTTAATTTTTATTGGTTCATAAATATTGATCAATCTTTTGTAAGAAAGGTTGAGAGATTTAACTAATGCATTCCTTAGTCAATACAGATTCAACTGAGAAACCACACTAAAAAGAAGACCTATAAATGATAGAATAAAAGACTACTAAGAGCTTTAAAGAGTATACTGTGAGATAGAAATCAAAGACAACAAAAGCTCAACCACCTTTATTAGAGAAAGAAATTATGGGTTTGTTCTTAAAGTTACTAAAAAGCCTTATTATGATAAAATATGACAGTTTATTAATCATTCATTCAATGAGATTGTGGTTTAGTATGAATTATTTGATAACAACCTTAAAAAATGAAAGAATAATCTAATAATATCTAAAATAACTAAGAAGACAAGCATAAAGATAAGAGAAGATGAAGTGCATCGAGTTAATGTTGCAAAAGCTTAACAGTTGAACAAATACCATAATAGTCAATCTAATTGGTATGCTCCTATACACTATCAAAACCATGATCCACCACCTTTCATCTATAACCAATCTCTTTACTATCTAAATCCCCCCATTCCTTACACATCACCACTGACATATCCTAATCACAAAATTTTATACACACAATCTCAAACTTCTCTAGTAAATTAGACACCATACTCATAAGAACCCATATACATAAAACCACCCATTTCAACCCTAACCTAATTACCTAAATGAACAAACCACCAGATTTCACCACCTTGGAAGTAACCAAATAATAAAAGAGGGCAATAAATAAGAGAAGAAAAAAAAGAGTCTACAAAATTTCCACCATTACCCATAACCTTCTACTAGGTCATGTTGAAATAAAATAAGGTAATATTGATACCGACATCAGTATCTTAATTGCCTTACCCATCACGGTACAATCAAAATGCAAATTGAGATTACTATGATGGAGTATTGAGGAATTTTATTGAAAACTACATTTTTTTAAATCATTGTTAAGAAAATATATACAAAGAAGGTGGTTGAAATTTGAGACCTAAGGGATGTAACTAAGTGTTATTGCCAATCCTTTACCCACACTTGGAAGAAAAAATATCAATATCTTGAACGATGAAGATGAAGAGATCCTCTATATAAATAATATTAAAGTATCCATGAAGTAATTTTCAATTTATTGGTGGAAGGAGGTTATTTGATCTAACTAAAATAAGCAAGTTACCTAAAGGATTAATGCTTATTTTATCAACAACATGATCAAGATATATAAAACTTTATAGAATTTAGAAAATTAGTGTTGTAGATGTTGTACCTAATAAACATAAGAATAGGAAAGGAGTTTACAAAAAATTTCAAGCGTGAATGTCACAAAAAAGAAAAGAAAAGAGAGCTTTTAATCATTACGTATCCAACTCAAATTAGTCAGGTCAAACATCCCTAAATTTTCATCAAAGTGTCTAAACAAGCGAAAACTAATAATATGTAAAAGAAACCTTGAAATTACAATCCCTAAAGATTGGTAATTAAAGGGAACAATGGTAATCCCCTCCCAAAGGTAAGAAGAAGAAGAACTAAATATCATAAAAGTTATCACATATGGTAGGATGATAAGAAGAGAAATATTATACATCTCTAAAGAGAAGAAAAGATCAAGAAAAAGAAAAGCCAAAATCGATGAAAAAGTTTCTAAAAAAGAGAATTCATCAGTAAACTAGTGATTGAAGGAAAAGCTATTACATTCCTCAAGCTTATGAAGAAAAGGAGCACTCTATCCTCGATTAATTAAAGAAATTCCCAACAAGGATCTTACCATAAGTTGATTGTGAACTTATTGTCATATTGACATGCAATCCATAATATACTCATTGAAGCATGTATGCCTGCACTTATAATGTTGAAGGGTGAAAATAGTTAGGTACATACATACTAATAGGACGATGTCATTTACTAAATATGAGCTTGCTCTTGAAGATGTGATTAGGTTAAAGTACTTCATAACTTTTTTGTGTGAGGGACACATTGTATTGAAAGTTTTAATTGATAAATATATGTGATCAATGTGCTTATAGGAAAGATAATGGAATAGTTAGATATGTAATATGAGGGCAGTCCCTTCTCGCTACACCAAAGAATTAAATAACTTCTAGATGATTATCTCATCACTATATATGTTAAGGATGTCCTCTTAGTCACCAAGAATGTTTATATACCTTACATCAAAGTGAATAGAGATATATCAGGTAATTTGAACTAGTCATTAAAAGTGGCAAACACTATATATATGACTACAAAAAATAGTGATCAAGGAGTTGGTATATATTTGGAGAATTGAATCTTAATTACTGCTTTATATTCGGATTTAAACCAATGAAGGAGGATCGTATAAAAGCCTTAAAAGATTCCAAGTCAAACAAGGGGAATCAATTAAGTATAATGAGGACTGTAAATCTATAGATCTCTATTTCATATATAGTCATATGTTTTTGTATGTCCCAAACAGTAAACATAGTAAAAACAAAACGATAAGTTAATATGGAAACAATCGTATAAACACAAGAGATGGTCTCATTCACTATCAACACTACCAATTAGATTAAAATTGATAATGATAGAGTAGATGACTAGTTTATTAACCTTACAACTGAGGGAGACGCTATTAAAAACTTGAGTTACACCTCATTTCCTAATATCTCCTTCAAGTAATTTATCATTTTAACAATATATTTTGCCTTACATATTCCTCATTCTAATATGCAAATGTTGTAAATATGCATTGAACCTTTTTTATATCATAGATGCTTTGAAAATTGCCCTTATAATTGACTAATTATTTAGATTCACAGATGAATGAGTTATATTTTAATGAATGATTTTAATTTTAATAAATGACGAATGATATCATAAATGTTTCTTTTTACTTGTTATTTTTGTTTATGAATTAAAAAATTGCTCCTTATTGACTATTTGGATCATTATATTATCTTACTTCATGGTTAACTTCCATCTTCAAATATTGGAACTAAAATAAAAATGTTTCTCTATGAAAATTCAAAGTCTTAACAAATTGACCCCATAACACACTAATTTTACTTGGCCTTTGTTAATCCAGGCTTTATGATCTTGATTACTAAAAAGTGTTATGTTTAACTTTTAAAAGAATCTAATAATGGGTGATGACAATATTTCAAAAGACGACTATGATTATGATGATAAACCTCCTGATGAAATGTAAAAAATGATGAACATGGCAAGTCTATGATTAAAGTTAATGATAGTGATATTGAATTACTAATGAACTAATTACAAATAGATTTTTTTTAAAATCCTAATCTTGAGTTATTTTTATATTCTTTCATTCTAAACTTAAGGTTAGCCACCAAAAAAGAAAGGAACATCCTAAAGGAGTATAAAGCAATCATTTTTAAGAGATGAATGTTTGATTATTTACCTTTGTTATGTTTATTGGTTTAAACATGATGAGTGGATGATTATTTTATATGCCTGGATATGAGGGATCCTTAATGTTATCTTTATATAGATTGATTCCATTTTATTTATGAAGTGGAATTTATTTATGAATTATCTTTGATTTCTCCTAATGTAAACTTAGTTATGCTATTGATTTTATCTGATCCTAATTTACTTATAGATAATTTAAGAGAACCTTCTTATAAGTTAAACACGAGTTAGATATTAGTGATAAAATGGGATTCTAAATAGGATGGAACCTTAATATTATTTTTGCATGTAATGATTTGATTTTATTTATGAAGTGAGACTTATATTTATAAACTATATTTGAATGCTTTTAATGCATATTTAATTATACTAGTGATTATAGCTAATTATAATTCATTTGTGAAAGATTCGAAGGAACCTATTTGTAAGTTGAACAGGGATCAAATGTTAGGGGTTAAATGGGGTGCTCGAGGTAGACCTACATGATCTCCATAGTATTATAGTGAAACCTTTCATGGAATTTCATAGAATATAATGGATTTAAAGGGCTATTAGCTTGGTAGAGATATATGTTAACTAACTAAAAAAAGAAAAGAGTGTCATTTCATACTTTAGGAGGTTATGTTGTTCTAGATGATAAATACATTTTAATTAAATTGAATCGTGAATATAAAGAAGATATTAGGGTGACTTTCTTATCTAGATGGCATTTATATCTATTTTTCTCTTAATTATCCACTTTATTTTATTTCTATTAATCTGCTAATTTACTTAGGTTTAGGTTTAGGTTTAGGTTTATTTT
Organism: Erythroxylum roraimae; assembly: GCA_027568915.1. NCBI lineage: Eukaryota > Viridiplantae > Streptophyta > Magnoliopsida > Malpighiales > Erythroxylaceae > Erythroxylum > Erythroxylum roraimae. The sequence continues at coordinate 16,312,837 of JAOSBL010000004.1, read as the reverse complement.
TAGGTAAATTATCATTCACCAAACCATCTCTCTTTATTTAATTGGAAAAGTAATAGTAGAAAAGTTTACTAAATTCCCAACGCTTCCTTGTAGGATCGATATTCTATTCACCAATGTATTACCACTAGATGATAAGTGAACTACCTTAGTTATGAGTAATATGTTTTCATAGAGGAAACTTTTGTGGTAGAAAACATCTAAATCTAATCAATGAAAAAAGAATCTCAACAATTCATTATAGACAATTATATTAGAGAAGGATTGCTTTAGTGCTTAAGCCTATGATAAAAAGGGGAAAATACAAACATATTCATCTTGAGACTTGATGCTAAAGAAAATTCTTCTTAGCCAAAAGGAAAAAAAAGAGGGAGATTGGCCCTTAATAATGAAGAACCGTATATATATATTTTTAAAAAGGTCTTACTAAATGGTGCATTGATTTTGACCACTATGGATGGAGAAGAATTTCAAACTAGTCAACTTAGACTTTGTCAAATAGTATTTTTACTAAAAAGGAGAGAGAAAAGATGGTTAAGTTGAAAATTAGAAAAATGGAGGCATACATAAAAGGAAATAAGAATGCAAATGACTTATGAAAGATCGTATCATTAGGTTTGATATGCTTTACACTAGCTATCTTAAAAGCGATATCTTTTTTCGGAGGTTTATCATCATTTATGATAGTTATAGTTTAAAGGTTGTCACTACCAGTGAATAGTTTTCTATCACAAGTTAGTGGTTTTAGCTTATAAAGACTATGATATATTGACATTAATAAATGATCAATGCATCTATCTCTTTTCTTCCTCAATCTTTTTCATAAGGCATAACTGAGTTTTGTAACCATATTATTGTTAAGACAATTCATTATAATAAAGAATTGCCTTTTCTATATCATTTAGTCTTATTTCACTTTCATTCATTTTAAATCTTTAATTAAAATTTGTAGTGCATTGATGAAGTAATCCTTACAAGGTAAAAATGAGGGTTATTGTTTGATCAAACATAGATAACTAATGAATGGATTATTATCAAGATGACAATGTGAAGAGGATTTGTTAGTTGTGAGTTATTGAATAGGAAACTGGTGAGAGATCATAATATTAACAGATAATGTTGCAATTGTGAAAAAACAAAATAATTTTTTTTATTAAAAACAAACTAAAGTTGGGTCACCAAGAGATTAACAACACATAACTTCATTAAAATCAAATTAATGATATGGTAAAGTAAAAAAATTAACTTTACCTGATTTTCCAATACTAATTAATAGATATTAAAAGTAGTAACAAAATACTTGAACTTTTAATTTGTAGAAAAATAGCCCATTATTAACTCCACAGTTAACAGTTCTAATATGGTATTTCATGTCATTAGAACCAATTGATATGATAGCATTCACATGAGACAGTTTTAGTTTGGATTTATGTTAAAGTTAGTAGTCCGTAGGAGAGTGAGAAGCCCTAAAACACACTTTGTAGTCGTTTTCAACGAGAAAAGCAATTTAGAATCATACTAACAAAGCCAAGTACATCAAGAGAATGAGATCTTCATTGGAAAAATACTTTCCATAATTTCTTTAACTTTTTTATTTATATTATTTGTTTTTTAGGATGATTTATAACTAAGTGTTTTTATGTTTAGATAGAGGGAAATATATTTTTATTTTATATTAATTATTTCAATATTTTTATAAAAGAGCTTTATATTTATATAATATCATTGTTGATCTTCCTGCTAGTTAAACACAAGTTAAATTCTAAGTCATATATGAATTTGTATGCAAATGTATAAAATTACATAATTGTAGATTGACCTAGGCACAATATTAAAGATTCAATTAGGTGTTAAGAATGGACTTGTATGATGCTTCTAGTATTAGGATAAAATCTTATTGTGAAAATTTTATAGATCTGAGTGTATTCTTAAATGTTAACCAGATAGACATATTAATTAATCACTCTAGGGATAGATAGTTGTACATTGAAAGGTGATTGTTCATTATATTAAGGATATTTTGGCATTCTAAGTTATAGAATCAATAGATAACTAAACCATGAGTACAATATGAATTTAGGGGGGAAACTTATCTATATATTTATATTATTTGATTTTTTACAAATTACTTAAATTTTTTTCCTAGTTATATTTTGATCTATTTATTTTGATTTAAGATTAGAATAAATTAAATCTCACTTTTTATTATTGACTATATAATAGTAAGAAGGTTAGGTTTGGTAATTATTTTATACTTATGGAACTATACTCTATTTATAACTACACTACTATATAATGACAAGTCCACTTGCCAAAAGTTAAGAATATTATAGTAGGGAAAACTATAATCACAAACTGCCAAATTAAGGTTCCACATTTAAGGTTTTTCTTTCTTCATGGTTTTTCCTGCACAAACTCTAGAAGTAGATTGAAATTCATATTCACAATCACTAGTAAAAAAAATATTAGGTTTAGGTTATGACGTTTGATTATGAACATCTAAGAATGTTTCATTGTTATTGTAGTTTCACTTTTGTCATTTGTTTATACAATTTTAATTTTATATCACATCTTCAACATATGTTTGCTAAGGTTAGTTTAAGAAATTAGAGTTCCTCAAATTTTCTTTAGGTTTACCACTAATTTCATGTTTATGGGTTTTTCAAATGAGCCTATTCAATATAAACTCAAAAGACCTAAGTTAGGGTAACTAACCTAATTAGAGTTAAGAATCAAGACGAAATTTATTTTTGACTACGCTTTTTGGGCCCGAAATTACTTGGTATACTTACTAAATAATTATGGACCTAATAGTTGGTCTTCTTATTTAGAATTGTGTTCAGTTAGGCCTAAAGGGATTAATTAGAAGCTTGGCCTAATATGATCCATTATCAGTCAATTTTAAGCTTAGTCCAAAGTTAGTAGGTTTATATCAAGCCCCAAGCCCACTTTTACGTGTGATGTATCATGTGCTTATAACTTATTTTTTTCTTTCTTAGTTTACCAATTATCACTAGCTTTCTTTTAAAAATTATAAAAGATAGAAAAAAAACAACTTCGTCTTTAGATTGAATAAATCTAGCCCAAACCCATATGATTAGTTTCAAAATGCAAATTGATATTAGGCTCAATATGAATATGCTCATTGCTTGGATTGAAGTCCTAAAATCAATGAAAAATGATTTTACTATTTTTAGTTATTTCTTCGTGATGTTTGTTTGCTTATATAAATATGTGATCCATTAAAGGTGTATGAAAAAGAGAGAATTAAGTCAAAAACATTTCTTTCAAAGGATAAAGGCTTAGTCGAGTAAAGAATAAGAATACGGCCTAAAAGACTAATTTGCAATAAAGATTTTTAGGTTATTTTTCTCAAGACTAATTTGAACCTTTAAACCTTTTAAGACATTTTGTTTCTTGGGCTCTCGAGCCTAATGAAATTTTTTATTTATTATTTTTTCAGGCCTACAACTTGTTGGTTTTCTTTAAGTTTCTAAAAGTATATTTACTCAGTTATCCTTTTATCCAAAGATCTATCTTTTGGTCATTAGAAGCCCATTTTAGATTTTGTAAATTCTTCTTTCCTAATCCATCCATTTTTTAAAATCTTATTAGTTTTTAATCATTTCCTTTTAATCTATTATAGGGTCATAAGACTTTAGCCTCCTCCATTAGTACCTATGTTTCTTCAAAAGCAAATTTATCACTTATGTCATGGATTCATCTCTTAAATATTTCTCTTGGACTTCTCTTTTAAAAGCTACATTTTTATCATACTCTCTCGTTATTTTTATCTAAATATTTCAAAATTTATATTTTACAGCAAAATTATGTGTTTCATTTAAAAAATAAAAAATTCAACGAATTTGTCCTTACACTCACACCCAAAGCCTTTTTCTTAAACTCCCTAAATTTGATAACTGCTTAGATGGATAGGAAGAGGCACCTAACACCTTTTTCATTTTATAATCAATCCTTGAACTTTTATTAAATATTTTTGTTTGGTATTTGAGTCTCATCTCTGTTAAAGACATCCAAAAAATATGAGCAACAATAATCACTATCTTTATGTAGACATTTTTGTAAATAAAAAAGTAAAAAATAAAAAATGTTCATTTAAAATTTTGTCATATTTATTATTTTAATTGATTATTTAACTGCTCATGCTTGTAAAGAGATTGGTCAAGTGTTGTCAATTGGGCAAGGGATCAACTAAGAGAACTTGGAGCCAAATTGTTCAAAATTGCTTTAAGTTAGTTCGTATATGTAGTCTAGAGGGAAAAGACCAATCGAATTTGCTAGGGAAGATTCCTAGATAGCTTTAGCAGAACCAAAGAAATATCTTCTCTTTTATTTATCTAATTCAGGTTTATTTCCTTAGTGATCAAATCAGACTTTAGCTCATTTTGATTTTGGATTCCCTTCCCATATGACTAGATACATTGAAAACCTTAGATACTCATATAGATCTCTCTTCCCATCTATGGTAAAAACCTTACACACCTCTTTACGTTTCTAAATTTAGTTTCAATGTCTGGATACCTTTCTATTTCTCTCTTTTCATCTTATGTTAAGACCATAAAAACCTATTTTGGTTTTCTAGTTTAGTTCAAGCCTTATATACCTCTCTTCTTATTTCAAATGAAAATTCTAGACATCTGTTTAGATTTTTCAATTTAGTTTTAATTTCTTGATATGACTTTGAGTCTCTCTTTTAACTCCACTAAAATCTGTAGATACCTCTCTAGGTTTCTCAAATAATTTTAATGTCTAGATCTCCCTCTAGCTTTTTCACTTGAGTCAAAGTCCTAGTCGCCTCGCTCTCTATGTTTTTCAAATTAATTTTAATGCGTGGATACTCATTTAGGCCTCTAAACTCACCTCTAGGTTTTCCATTTTAATTTTAAGGCCTAAATACCTGCTTAGGTTTATTTTCTTACTCAATCAAAACCCCTTTAGGTTTTCTAATTTAGTTTTAAATGCATAATTTATTTATCGAGTCAAAATCCTCTTATCCAAATGTTTAGTTATAAAAGCTTTGAAGACCACTCTATGATTTGTAGATAAATACCTAAAAACTCCCTTGAGTCTCTTATCTAAATTTCGTCTCTTAGTTTGTAGTTAAGTCCTTTAGATCTCTAAATACTTGAAAACATCTATGCTTGTCTTATCCAAACTTCATATATAAGTTCAAGGGTAAATACCTAGACACCTCCCTATTTTTCCAGTCTCATTTTTTTCAATTAAACTTTAGATGTCTCTACATGACTTCAAAGTTAACTTTAAATGCCTACATACCTCTCTAAAGCTTCCATCTTAATTATATATCCTAGCAATATTATTCTTCTAATTTCAAGTCTAGAATATGGATATCTCTATGACCTTTAAATTTTGTCTTTTAATCATCAAATTCATTTAAATTTTTGAATAATTTATTTCTAGTTCATTTATTTTGCATGTGGTGGACCAAATTAAGGCCAAATGTCTTTATGTATCTATTGTTACAAAATATGAATACATAAGGTTTACATATTTTTGTAAAATAGAATATGTAGGAGGGGCAGTTATTCTGCTTGATTTTATCTTATCTTATTATATATTTTTTGAAATTTTTGTTTGTAAAATATTAATAAAAAATTACATTTAAAAGTAGTTAGATTTTTATTAATCACTTATAAAATTACTTAGTTTTGTGTTAAAAATTTTCTCAATTAATTTTCATTTTAATTAGTTTTGCTTTAAAATAGCTTAATTTCCTAGGCATTGTTTATGCTTTGTTCAAATTTGGGGATAAGGAAAATTTTGGGTTAAAATAATGAAAAAAATGAATAAGGAGCAAATTGCAAAATGAGTAAGAATTAGAATGCAAAACCGAAGAGAAAGTAAGGTATTTGGGGAATAAGAAAAGTCGAAATGATCTTCCTTAGACAATAAAATGTCATGAATCAAAATTGGAGAATAAGAGTGAAGCAATGACCGTTATATCCTTAAACGAACTCTAAGCTGTATAGTTTCAAGCTAGGATTTTTATTTTCTTTAGGTTTGTAAAAATATTGCTTATGGAAAACCAAAGGAGACTCACTTCGTGATTGCACCCTAATATCATCATTTAGTTAGTTCCAATCGAACACATTTCCTCTCTTCACTCGATTGATTCTTGACATCTAAAGGTGATGTCACTCCACTAATAGCCATTGTTAACTATTCATTCCCTCTTTATTTTGTTTATTTTTTGTTTTCATTCAAAGACCTTTCATTTTCTTAATTCTTACTATCGTTTCACCATCGCTGAAGCAATTCAACATCATCTTCACCATCTTTGTTAAGCTCTTCTCACCTTCTTTGGTGCCTATTTTTTATTGGCTCTTACATTCTTAGATCTATCCAAATACCATAAATATATTACTTTCATCTCTCTTATAAAAAATAAAAACTAAGATATTTCTTAAGGTTTTAACGTTTGTTAACATATGTGTTGTATTTTTGTCCCACATTAGTGAGTATAAACTATTTTTTAGTCTCTATATTAAGAGAAGTGTTTGTCAAGGCTTAAGTAGCTTGTCCCTTGATAATTTGGTAAAAGGTTGGACCGCGGCTAACTTCGTGGGTGCACATTGTCTGCCCACCTAGTCTAGTCTGAACTAGGCATAGTACAAGTGCTGGTGAAGATCATTAATTCTAGTTGAGCCAAATTTTGTTTATTGTTCCAGTAAAGGGTTATTCTTTAGTTATGTCTTTGCACAATTCTATTTCTTATCAAATGTTTTTAACGTTTCCAAATTTGTCTTTATGATATTTGGCCTCACCCATAGATTATTCTCTAACATTTAATTTAGTTCTGTATATTTGATTTTATAGTTGTTTTTTTTCATATAGATATAGACATCTGTTAAACCTGGTAATATTGTCTTTTTGGGTGATGGTATTTTTGCGAGTTCCAAGTCTTCGCCTTTGAGTGCATGAGTTTGAGGACTAGTTGTGTTAACCCTGTTGAGTAGATGAAATCATCGAATGCACCACAATCATGTTAAATTTTGCTTTTAAGGCAGTGGCTATGTCATAGTAAAACCATTTGATAAGTTTTATTATTACCTCTTTTATCTACTATACCTTTATTTTCTTTACAATTTGAATGCAAAACTTCACAGTAGAAATCTACAATAGCCATATCATTGAACAAATTCATCTACAATAGCCATATCATTGAACAAAGTCTTACCTGACTTTCTAAACTCGACCTTGGATGGAACCAATTATAAATGTTCGTCCCAAAAATTGCTTATTTTCTTTGAACAACTAGACATAGATTATGTGTTATTCACTGATCTTCTGTCTATTAAAGCCATAAACTCTAAAACTCCTACCTCTTCCACTGAAGAAAAAGCTTGGATGAAGCATGAAAAAGACAATAAGATAATTAGAGGATATCTGCTAAACCATATGACCAACTCTCTATTTGATCTCTTTGTGAATTGAAAATATATCGAGGTCATCTAGGACACCATAGAGAAGGAGTATAGGGCAGATGATGCTAGAAAGAAAAAAAAATATGGTGGGAAATGGATGCAATTTTAGATGGTGGATGATAAACTAGTGATGGAGCAAGTTTGAGAATACGAAAACTTGGTGAAGATGTGTGACAAACCAATGATGGCGAATTTTGTTTCTCCTATTTCTATTAAAGTTACCTTAGATGAGTCTTTTGTTGGAACTTCTAAGGATAGGTTAAAAGGAAAGGGCAAGAAAAATCAAAAGAATGGGCATCAAAAAATGCAAAACCAATTCAAGAAGGGTAGTGGAGGAATTCAAAAGAGGAAGATAACCTTCTATGTTTGTGTCAAACCAAGCTATAGGGCATATCAATTCCACCATCATAATCGCCTGCAAAACTAAGATTGAAAGTTTGCTACTCAATTTGTGTCCTAAGCTAATCTTGCTAAAAAGTTTGAAATTATAGTCGCTATTATCGTGGAGGCTAACCTAGTGCCAAATAAAGAACAATATGGATACCAGATACCAGTGTTTTAAAGAATCATTGCACTAACAAGGAGTTGTTCTACCAGTTTGAGGATGTTGTAAATGGAGAATGTGTCTTCATGGAAAACTCCATAACCATTGTGAGTGCTTGGTAAAGGAAAGATTTTCCTTAAAAATACTGCTAGAAAAACTTTAGCTTTGAATGATGTATTAAATGCCCCCTTTTTGCGTAAGAACTTAGTTTCTGTTTGCTTGCTTAATAAGACTAATCTAAAAATTGTTCTTAAAGATGATAAGTTTGTAATTACAAAAAATGTGGACTTTGTGGGAAATAGATACTTAGTTGATAGATTTTTTGTACTGAATACTATTTCTCCTACTTGTAATGCTAGCTCTTTGACTGCTTCTACTTATATTGTTAAATCTACTAATTTATGGCATATAGGCTAGGACTTGTTAATGTTGCTACTATTAGGAGACTTAAAAACATGCATTTGATAAGTTTTATTGATGATTTCTTTTCTTAGCACTCTGTGTGTGTAGAAGCAAAGATTGTTACAAAGCCACTTAAACCTATAACAACTAGATGCATTGATTTTCTTAAGTTGATTCATAGAGATGTGGATAATTTTAATAACTTTGTTAGTAAAGGAGTTATTGATGATTATTCGAGATAAACAAAAGTTTATCTCTTAAGATCTAAAGATGAGGCCAAAGAGATGTTCTTAAATTACAAAGCAAAAGTAGAAAATCAATTAGATAGGAAAATTAAGAAACTTACATTTGATAGGGGTGAAGAATCTAACACTAATTTTGAAGGGATTTTTGTCAAAAATAATGGTATGATATATAAATAAGGTGCCCCTTATATATCCCAACAAAATGACGTAGGTGGGAGGGAAAATTGAACACTTAAGGAAATGATGAATGCTATGTTGTTAGGTTCTAATATGTCTGACAATATATAAAGGGAAGCGGTAATTTCTATGTGCTAATATTCTTAATAAAATTGATTATAAAATGTTAGCCAAAACCCCCTATAAGCTATGGAAAGGATTTGCTCATAACCTTAATATTTGAAAGTGTGGTTATCTAGCCAAAGTTGGCTTACTAGATTTTAGAAAGATAAATATTGGGCCTAAGACCTTTGATTGTGTGTTTATTAGTTATGCTCAAAACATTGATGCATATAGAATTATTTCTTTGAGTGATAATTCTACTTGTTAATCTAAAGATGCAAAAAAATTTTAACATGTCTTTCCATTAAAGAAAAATGATGTTAGTAATGTTGTTGGTCCTTCTAATGATGTTTATGTGCCTTTGTCTTTACCTACTTCTAGTATTGCTTCAAATGAATATATAATGAACCTAGGAAAAGCGAGAGGAGAAGATTTGAAAGAAGTTTTGGACAAGATTTTGCTACTGCCTTCTTAGTTAAAAATTATGATCTTGATAGAATAAATGAGAATATCATTTCTGCCTTTTTAATTAAGGAAGATACTGAAACATATGAAGAGGCAATGACTTCTATAGATACTAGCTTTTAGAATGATTCCATTAAATTGAGTTTGAGTCAATAATGGCAAACTATACTTGGAACTTAGTTGATTTCCTTAAGATTCGAAAGCCAATTAGATGCAAATGAATCTTTAGTAAGAAAATGAGGCATGATGGAACTATAGAAAAAAAATTAATGCCATATTGGTGGTTATAGGTTATAATCAAACAAAAGGCATTGAATATTTTAAGGTTTACTCTCCTGTGACCAAAATTGTTATTATTATAACTCTAGTTTCCCTTACTGCCATTTTTGTCCTAGTAGTACATCAAATGGATGTGAAAACTACATTTATTAATGGTGAATTAGAGGAAGAAATATATATGGAACAACATGAGGATCATATGGTTCTAAGTTAGGAGAATAAGGTGTGTAACCTTAGAAAATCCCTCTATGGTCTTAAACAAGCTTATAAACAATGGTACATGAAGTTTGATCGAACCTTAGTAAGCAATGGCTATGTTATGAATGCATCTGATTCCTGTGTATATTAAAAAATGATTGGATCAAATTGTGGACTATATACTTTTATATTGATGATATGCTCATTTTTGGTACTAATGTGGATGTGGTCAATAAGATCAAAATATTTTTATCTTCTCAATTTGATGTGAAAGAATTAGGAGAAGCTGATGTGATTATTCACATTAAAGAAGAAGAACCTTAAAATGACTTCTCTTTATGTCAATACCATTATATTGAGCAAATGTTTAAAAAGTTTGGTTGCTTTAATATTGTGACTGTGAGAACTCCCTATGATTCTAGTATATCTCTCAAAAAGAAAAAAAGGTTATAGTATTTCACAAGCCGAGTATGTTAAAATTATAAAAAGTGTTGTGTTCCTCATGAATTAAGTTGTTAGTAGAATGAGTCATTACACTCAAAACCCAAGCAATCAGTATTGGAATGCACCTTATCTCTTGTTAAAATATCTTAAAGGAACTATGTACTAGTGTTTGCATTTTAATAAATTTCCTGTTGTGTTGGAAATATTTTATGATGCAAATTGTGTGTTTGACAACAATAAAGTTAGCTCTACTAGTGGTTATGTCTTTACCTTAGGTGAAGGTGCCATATGATAGAAAATTGTGAAACAATGTGGATAACACTCCACTATGGAATCTAAATTCATTGCTCTTGATTTGGTAGGTTAAAAAGTTGAAGGGTTGAAGAAATTGCTAGTAGATATGTCATTATGAGGGAAATCAAATGGACCAGCTTCTTTACATTGTGATTCACAAGCAACAATTGGGGTAGCAAAAAATAGTGTGTACAATGGTAAGATAAGACACATCCGCATTAGAAATAGTGTTGGGTCCGGATTTTCTAGTACCTCACCGCTCTCGCGGATTTTCTAGTACCTCACCGTGACCACAACCTCAAAGG
>JAOSBL010000004.1:16289568-16301819 GCA_027568915.1 Erythroxylum roraimae | reverse complement strand
CTTTGAGGTTGTGGTCACGGTGAGGTACTAGAAAATCCGCGAGAGCGGTGAGGTACTAGAAAATTCGGACCCAACAAATAGTGTAGTCAAACGACTCGTAAAAATGGAGCAATTTCCTTGTAATATATGAGATCCAAAAGGAACTTAGCAGACCCTCTTACTGAAGGATTAACAAGGAAAGTAGTTCTTAAATCGTCAAGGGGGATAGGGCTTAAGCCTATGGATTAAGGAAGTATGGTGGATGCCATATTATGGTCAAACAAAGCCATACGAGTCCTCAATATGCACAACATTCCATCCTTATAGTATGTAGTTGTGCTTGATGTGAGCTTGATCCTCAAGCTCTTAATGAATCGATAACTTTGTTATGTAGGTGGTCCTAGACAGACGAACTTGATGAATTCACCGCTTGATTTTTATAAGATCCACTACTTTGGAGGTCTTAATGTGACAGACTTAATGGATACGATTTTATAGAGGTTGATCCATATTAGCTCTTAATAGTGTCATAACCCTTAATGGCAGTCTATAGGGTGATAGAATTGAAAAAACTACCTACTTGAGTATGAAGGTTGGGCCGCCCTTTATAAAAGACATGTGCTGTCTTTTTAGAGCACTCATAAGTACTTATGGTGTGCACATGGTCATAATATGCGCTTGTTGTGATTTTTTATCACAAAATTTGCTGAAATTAAAAGTATAATATGTGTTATAAGAGTCTCATCCTAAGTTTGTGAAATTCACTTTAATAAGTAACTTGTTGCCTCATGTCACTATTTTTCAATTCAATCGAAAGATATTTATGCTTAAGTATATAACTGTTCCTTTGCTCATAAAATTCAAAGTTAACGAGCCTTTTAGTAGGGGATTATTGGATAAATGGTTGTTTAAGCCCCCTCCTTTACTTGTTTAGTCAAAGAAATTTTAACCCTTTTTGTTATATTATTGTCTCACATTAGCGAGTATAAACTTTTTTTTAGTCTTTATATTGAGGAAAGTATTTGCTAATGCTTAAGTAGCTTGTCCCCAGTACTTTGATAAGATGTTAGACTCGTGTCAACTTTGCACGGGCGCTACCTACCCGTTGGTTTAGTTCAGGTTGGTTGAGTTATTTTCTATACTTTTTAGCCTAATTTGTTTATTTTTCCACCAAAGAGTTATTTTTTAACTGAGTCTTCACACATTTTTATTTGTTCTCAATTGTTTCACAAGTTTCCATATTTGGCCTCACCCACGGATTCTTCTCTAATGTTTGATTTAGTTCTGTATATTAGTTTTTTCAGTCATCCTTTTTAGGTAGGTCGGCCATGCTAGGCCCAGTCCCAGGCCCAGGCATCGACCGCCCATTCGTAGGTGATAATCTCCCATGCAAACGTAAAGACCTAAACCTAGCAGTTATTCCAGGTATATAAGGTGCAACCTCATCAGGAAAAAGGTATGACATTAGAACCCTATTATTCTTTATTCCCAGCCACAAAAACCCACACAAAAAGACTAACTTGAGCGTCGGAGGGGCCTACCGGAAGTCAACCCCCGGTGTGCCTTTTGTTGTTTTGCAGGTACTTCCTAGCTACAATCACTCAAACTCATGGATCCAAACAACGACGTTCGGCCCCAACAGATTTAGACCGAATCACTTTTCATACAGATAGAGACTTCTGTTAAGCTTGATAATATTGTTTTTTATTTGGCAACAATATTTTTGCGAGTTGTAAGTTTTCAATTTTGAGTGCATGAGCTGAAGAACTAGTTTTGTTAACCTTAGCGAACATAAGGTATTATTGATCGCGCTACGGTCTTACCAAATTGCACTTTTAGTAATGGCTATTCTATAGCATAATCATTAGATAAGTTTTATTATTATCTCATTTTTTAGTATTGTTATTTTACTTACACGTTCATTTGATATTTAAGACTTTTATAAGAGGAATGAGAAGCTAATTAGCGCGGACTAGGCTAGTAGCAGAGTGATAAAAATACAGTGTATGTTTACGAGTCAACAAGCAGGGGTTTAATAAGGGAATCAGATTTTTTGTTTCGATTATAGTGTTCCTATCATATTTTATTAAATTTTATTCATATATTTATGTGGGATGATTGAAATAGAGTAACCGAAATAGAGAATTTGAGGTGTTAAATGATAGCAACCACTGACCCAAATAAGAATAAAAAGAAAGTTGCCTGCACGGGTAGCCCAATTGGTCATTGGGAAGGAAATTGAGTCCAAGGTCTCAGGTTCGAGTCTCGGCAGCGGCAGTGTGGGAGTTCATCCAATGTGGTGACTCTTTGTGCGCACCGAGCGCTGGGCAGCCTTTCCGAGAAGCTGGCTGGGATCAAACCGTGATTTAACCCCCCCATAATCTGATCGAGCCCGGGTGTAGAGGCAGCTGGGGTGACTGATTCCACCTTTTGAGTCCAAAGAATAAAAAGAAAGTTGATGCAAGAAGATGACGCGGAGATACGAACAACTCCATTAACAACACCTACACATGTTCTTTGGGAATGAGAATGCAAAGGGGTCAATTGGCATAAACGAGGCAAATTATTGGCTGGCAGCAACTTGGTCCGCTACTAAGAAACTGATTGGTCAAGGAAGGTAAGAGAAACTGATTGGTCTGCTACCGAAATTCTACAATTTGTACATATTACCTGCAAATCACTTTTCTCAAAGTCATTTGAAGGAGGACCATAAATAACCTTTAATTTTGTTAAGCCTGATGACTGTTAACATAAATGAAAAGAAGCAAAAATCCACAACTTGCATTTAAAGATGAAAACCGGAACGAATTGGTGGGTGACGACTGAGGACGGATTTATTAAAGCTTTCAACAAACTGGACAAGAGAATCCCTCCTTTTCTTTATGTAACGGCTAATTGTACTTTTCTTTTCCCAACTGCAAACTGCGAACTCAGTTTTCATTGAGGCTCCTGGAAACTACGCAAAGCCTACCTCTCTTTCACTCCTTTTTTTTACCTTTTTATTTTCCCCTTGCGCATCCAATCAATAACCCAATTAATCAGTATTAGCAGTGAATGAAGAGTCCAAAATCAGCCTAACCTTTGATTACAATTGGGGTTATGTTATTGTTATGGATCAGGGCTCTATGTCCACTCCCTCAGCCGTCAGCCCTCAATCATGATACTATTTAACCCACACTACACTCTCTCCCCATATTCCAGAGTTACTAGACATTTTGTGGTCATTTCTCTGAGACCGAGGCTGAGCTCTCTAATGGAGACCCCTGTTGGAGCTATGTTCATGTTTGCTCTCTTATTTTGTATTTCAAGTAAGTATTCAGTTACACTGCAACGGAGATACGAGCATTTATGGGTTATCCTATCTAAACTCAGCTGTTTAATTGCAGGTGCGGACATGGCAGGCAAGGTGGGCGTCAACTACGGCACACTTGGAAACAACCTCCCAGTACCGTCAAGATCGGTGGAGCTGCTCAAGTCATTGAAAGCCGCACGCGTCAAAATCTACGATGCCAATCCCAAAATCCTCAAGGCCCTCAGAAACACCAACATTCAAGTTTCCATCATGGTCCCCAACGAACTCATCCCCAACATCTCCAAAAGCCAAGCTCTCTCAGACAACTGGGTGCAAACCTATGTTGTTCCCTTCTACCCAGATGTTAAAATCCGTTATCTCCTTGTTGGAAACGAGATCCTCACCAACCCAGATATCGGAACATGGTTTAATCTCGTTCCTGCCATGCGTCGAATCAAAAGTTCATTAAAAGCTCACAGACTCCATAAGATCAAAGTGGGCACACCGTCGGCGACCAACGTTCTGGAGTCGTCTTTTCCGCCGTCGAACGGAACTTTCCGGTCAGACATTGCAGCTCCAATAATTAAGCCAATGTTGCAATTCTTGAACCGCACCAAGTCTTTCTTTTTTGTAGATGTCTACCCTTATTTTTCATGGGCCGCAGACCCCAAAAACATCAATCTTGATTACGCGCTCTTTGAGTCCAAGAACATAACCTACACCGACCCTGTTACCAACTTAACCTACACCAACCTCTTTGACCAGACTATTGACGCTATGGTCTTTGCTATGAAACGCCTTGGTTATTCAGATATTCGGATCTTTATTGCCGAAACGGGTTGGCCAAATGGTGGTGATGTTGACCAAATAGGATGCAATATTCACAATGCTGCCATCTATAACCGGAATGTTGTGAAACGGTTAACGGCCAAACCCATCATAGGCACTCCGGCCCGACCCGGTTGGCCGATTCAGTCTTTTATTTTTGCTCTTTATAACGAGAACCAGAAACCGGGTCCGGGTACGGAGAGGCATTTCGGATTGTTGTACCCGAACGGATCACAAATATACGAGATTGATCTCAGTGGAGAGACACCGGTCTGGGAGTACAAAAAGCCGTTACCGGCGCCCACAAACAATGAACCGTACAAAGGGAAGTTATGGTGCGTGGTGGCTAAGGGAGCCAATACGAGCTTGGTGGCTACTGCTTTGTCATGGGCATGCTCGCAGGCGAACAAAACCTGCGACCCAATCCAACCCGGAAAGCGATGTTACAAACCGAACTCGGTGATTTGGCACGCGAGTTACGCGTTCAGCTCTTATTGGGCTCAGTTTCAGAAAGCTGGTGGGACCTGCAGTTTTAACGGTGTTGCTAAGCCCACGCCGAAGGATCCTAGTAAGTGCTTCTCGGATTTCGTTGAGATTGATTGATAACATACATTGTTTTTGTTTCATTTAAAATCCTTTCCTTATTCAGGTTTTGGACACTGCAAGTTCCCAAGCGTCAGGCTTGTTTGAGAATGAGATGGATTGGTGAGCATCCATCTTCCCTTTTTTTGTTTCTTCTTTCTGTGAGCCTGTGTTTGTGAAACTTTTCGTTTAAGTGTCATTCTTTGTTTCTCTTATTATTATTATAAAGACGAATTGGGAGTACGTTTTCTTGTACTACAAATGTGACATTTTTTTGGGGTTAGTTCTATAAATAAATGAGCAACGGCAATTTTGGTACTGCCAAACCAGGATTGAGGATACCTAGCCTCTGAAAATACTGTCGGACTTTAATATCCTGCTTTTTGCTGGGGACCAGGCCGCTTTTATTCACCTTCCAAGAAAGCTCACTCACCTGCTGTTCCTGGATTGGATTCTGCGATGCCAACAAAAGTAATAGCGTTTCCCTTTTCCTCGAAGCCCCTTCCTTCTTTCTTCGTGTTTAAAATTAGGGTCAATGATACGCTTCTTAGATCTTCCCGTACCTCTTTGTACCAAAATTTTAGGAAACACTTAATTTATCTAAACATAATACACAAGAGAGGGTGAATTTTACAGGACATTTGCTTTGTTACGGGTAAAACTCAATCATTTATAAATCTTGTTCAAAGTTTACAAGAATTCTAAAAAAATGTACCTCAAGCAAATTTTACAAATATAATAATTATACAACTAAACAAAATTCCTCCTTTTCATATTACATGTTATGAAATTTTCTTGCATTCTTTCTTTAACTTCTCAAAACTTTTAAAAACTATTTAATATGTCTACCCTTACTCTTACAAGTCATATATGGCCTATTTATATTCAAAATAATATAAAATAATTAGTAAAACTAAAAATTAATCATTACAATCGCTAATAATAGTAACATTGATCCACTATTCTAGTATATTAGTCATAATGTGTCACATTGGTTAACCAATATGATTACAAACTCATGATATATGTTTTCAAAAGACACTCGTCGATTAAATTGTTATACTAGTTGATTAACCTATTAAATGCCTTAGTTTGCCCAAATCACCATATTAGTTAAACAAAATTTTTTAAAACTTTTAAAGTTTTTTCAAAGTTCAAAATGCGTTCTTTTAATAAAAACTTAATTCAAAACTATTTCAATTTCTTTTAAAAAAATTGTTTAAAATTATCAATTTTTTTAATGAATAAAGCAAACTTTTTCTTGACTATAAAAAGATTTATACATTATGCCTTATACACAAATAATAATACAATAATTGAGTTCTAAATTCATTTTAATGAATGAGATAAGGTTATAAACATGATTATAATAATTTGCTTAAGTCTTAATTGGGATTGACGTAAGGGGGTGTGATGGCCATTCTTAATTCCTTGTTTATGATTTGTCACTTAAACAACATATGTACTCCACTTTTCTCATTTTCTTCATCCTCGAGCACTTGACAACAGTATTCTTGATGAAAGTGAGTAAAGAGTCCTTTATAGCCATGAGTGAAAAATCTCTACCTAGTGAACCTGTTCATCTTTCTTCTACCCTTACTATTTAGTGTGAAACGTACATTATCTAATCGTATGGAACACCTTGTAGAAATAACCCATCATCCTGAAGAAAGTCATATTTCGGATATTTCTTTATCTTTGCTTAGTCACTATAGTATATATTCTCGTGACCGTTCTTAGACAAGAAGCATAAGAACTATTCTCTCTGCCCATCATTCAAAAGTTAAAAAATCATCCAAAGTTTCCATTTGAAATAGTGTGGTTTAAAAGCAACTACAGTAGAACACTACGTGAAGAAGCTCACCTCTCTTTTGCAAAAACAGAACCATAAACGTCTACATGTTGGAGTTATTTGTCTTGTTCATACTAACTACCAAAAAGTGTTCCATGCTCACCATAGGCATTCCTTCTAGGCCACAACTCCTCCAATTCTTCAAACCCTTCAAGATGACTCAGTCAAATCAATTTACACAGGCCTACAAAAGATCAACCTAGAACCTCAACAACCTTTCATCCTATTATGATGATTTAACCAGTATTCTCACATAAAGAAAGAAAAGTAGGACCTCTGATCAATTATTTCAATTTAGATGGAGAACCTGTTTATATTAGTCCTCATCGTGGATATTTTGTCTGGGATGTAGATCCCTCTATGTGCGAACTAGACTGTGAAGTATGTCTGAACCCTGATTCAGACAGTAATGATGATGAGCTTTTATAATCAACAACGAAGGAAGAAGAAGAACCAAAGAAAGGAGACTTATAATTGTCAACTTGCTTAACAATTCCACTATCAACATGAATCATGATGATGATTTTGAACTTTGGATTGAGAATCCAAGACCAAGACCTAGAAGTATTAAAGCATTACTCAAAGCTGTTGACTCTGGATGGAACACAAAAGAGTCAATCTCCAATAGACCTCAGCCAGTTATTCCATCTCTTGTTCCTACACCCTCTCCAATACCATGAATGATGGTTAATCCCTATGGAAAGATTCTCCTCCACTAGAGAGACATATAAATACTCAACAAAGGGTTATCTCGAACTCATCTGGCATGAGTGCTCATGGAACAATGCTTTCAAATCCTGTTGATGAAACTCTCAACTAGCAAACTAACAATGCTTTGGCTCAAAACAAATTCCTTCGATGGATTGCTTCTAAACTTGATGGTTTAACTCAACACACCCAAGTTACTCACTAGCGAATAGATGGCATCTCTGCAGAAGTTCAAAGCTTATATAAATCTTATAAAGCTTAACTAACCTAATTAGATGTAGATCTTCACTGATACATTTCTACTCAGTATTTTGGCCCTGACTTCACCACCAATGAGCAAGAAATGAGAAAGGTGAAATAAATCCTTCAAAGAATGGAAGTTGATATGCAAAAGAAATAATCAAAGGTTGTTTATGGAGCCTATCCTACATCTTTTCCTATAATCAAACCCATTTATTCTCCACCAATATACCCTGAAGCAACTGACTATGAAAAGGTATTCAAGATGAATTATCCTTTGATCAGACAACATATTCATCCTCAAACACCTAAATCTAAATCTACTTACAATGCTTGTCGAGTGCACTATAAACTTTACCTAGCTTTGCATACTAAAATTTATAGTTATGGTGAGTCAAGATCGAATCCATAGGAATGTTTGATTAATTTTTGTAACAAAATTAAATGATGCAAGGAAAATAAATGGGGTTTTTTTTGGATTTTAAGCAATTTAGAAATTAAAGTAAAAGTAAACTATTGAAAACAAATTAAAATATGCAATCAAAAATGAGAAAAGTGTCGAATATAAGTAAGGTTTAGTTCTAGGGTCAATCTCGGCCTAAACACGATCAAGTATATTCCATCATCCTAACATCTTTACAACTCTTTTCAGACTATTGATCTGACACTAATATAACGCTCTACTAATCCCAGTTTTCCCTTAGGTTATATTCAATTAAGATACGATCGTTACTGAATAACTTAGGATACGATCTCTAAATTTAATTTGCCAGCTGCATTACGAATTGGCAAACGATTAATATAGGTAGTAACCTCACATGTTCGGGTTATCTAACCTAAGTTATGTTGTTCCTAACGATTAATGATCATTAGATGCTACTAATAAGCATCAAATGTAACAATTACAGATTACATTTGTTAGCCCCGGAATTTTTTTATTATTAAGCATGATTAGACTAATTTTGGGGTATTGCTAGATTAATTTATGTTGGAATTAATTAGCATACTAATGTGAGTAACATGATATGATGTAGGTAAATTGAATTAAGTGTTAGGGTGGTAAGTATGTATGAGGAGCATTGTTGGAAGATCACTTAAGTTGGAAAGACTTAAGGCATTGAAGGAAGGGCAATTGAGTCATTTTGGCTTCATTAAAGGAAAGAAAGAAGACTTGTCTTGTGTTAGAAGAAGAAGGAACGAAAATTAGAAGGAGAAGAGGGAGAGAGTGTTGTTGGAGAGAAAAGAGAGGAGAGAAAGAAGGCTAGGTTAGGTCTTGATTTTTCATGGTCTGAAGGAGAGATTTTAAAGTTTGTCTAGGAAGGAAAGAGGAAGAGGAGGATTAGAGCTTCCATTAGAGCCAAGAAACAAGTTGTTTGGTGAAGATTTAAGGTAAGTGTATGTTTAATCTTTTGGATTTTGGTTCAAAGATCTTAGGAAATGCATGGGTATAAGTATTCTAGGATCAATTTCATGTATTTGGTTCTTTGGGGTTTGTCAATTTGAATGGCTATTGATTTGGAATTTTTGTAAATGTTGAAGAAAATCAAAAGAGGCAAGAAGAGCAAGAGGAGAGGCACATTTGAGCAACTTTTCAAGCAAAGGAACTAAGGTGGGTTTCATTTTTATGATTGAGTTAATGAGCCATAAATGTTCTTTCAAATGTATACGAAATTGAATGATTTCTAACTACTTTGAAAATGTTCATTTATTGTTCTTTAAGATGGTTTGAAAATGCTCATTTATTGTTCTTTAAGATGGTTTGAAAAGGTTCCATAAGTTTTTGTATATGAATTTTGTGAATGAACTTTGAGTGATATGGGAATGATTTCAAAATTGTTTCAAATTGTTGTATTGTGTGGCTTATGGATGATTTGATAAATGGCTTTGATGTTGGCATAGGAATGTGTTTGAATGAGTTGTGAAATGTTGATAGGAATGCATATGAAGTATGCCGTGTGCATGTCAAACAAAATTTAGAAATGTGCCATTTGGGCAATTGGTTTTCAAGTTATGATTTACATGTTATGTGGGTTTGTGGTGGTCTCCTAAGTTAAGTCAAGTGTACTTGTCAAAAGGCTTCTCTTGCCTGCCCGCTAGTGCCACGGAACTCCTTCATGGACTCCCCTAAGTTCACGACTACACAAGACCGCTATGCGGAAATGTGTAGTACGTTCTATTTTTGGATCCACCCAAACCATTCCGATGTGCTTATGTGTATTTGTGACAAATTTGGTTAATTCATTATGTTTGATATTATGAATTGCTTGATAAGTTGTAAATTTGGGAAATATATGTTGCATGGTTTTCAATGTAAATTTTGTTATGGAAATGGAAAATTCAAGGGTTTTTGCTTGTTTCTCGTTATAAAACTGTTACCCATGAGCATTAAGCTCACCCCCATTCCTTCCCATCCGCAGGAGATGAGCAACATTTCGAGTGTTTGAGTCAATCGCCAAGGCATCACTCCAATTTGCATATTTTGTTCTTTTGAAGTTAGATTTTGAAAAACAATGCTTTAGTCACATTTTGAGAAATTGTATTTCTTGTCATGTTTGTAATTTGGATTATGTTGTAAAATGGCTCGAAATGCCCACTAAAGCGTTATAAACTCTTCTTTTGTTGTGAATGAAATATTTATACATTATGGTCACTTATGGCATTTCATGTTTATGCATTGCAAATCTTAAGTTTTCATGTGGGTAGGAAATCGTGTTCTGACTTTAAGAGAAAAACTGTACTAATCTAGGGTGAATTCGACGAAGTTGTCTTCATAGAATTGTAGCTTGTCCTTTTAGCTTTCCAACGATATAAAGTATGCGATTTTTAGATGTTGGAGTTGAGAGATATGACTGTTTGAGTAGGGGATGTTGCATAGGACGTCAATCCGACACGGCCTGCCCGTGTTAGTTTACACAGTTCATGTTTTTGACCTTCCAAACCTCAGAATTTCAATTTTTGATCTTCACAAAAGTTGTAGCCCTAGTAGGCTTCTTTCAAACCGTCTAAAAACGAAGCCAATCCGACATCCGTAGTGAGAGTTATGGTATTTGTGCCAAGGCATGTCCAATAAGAGTAAGGACATGAACATGTTGGATTAGTTTGGCCATAACTTCTTCGCCCGACCTTCGATTGAGGTGATTCTTGAGGTGTTAGATTTCTAACACATTTTACCTTCCCATAAAATTTTGTAGCCATTGGTGTTAGATTCAAAAGGATTGTTTGGAAGAAAGTGAGGGGCTAGTTAGGGTACATTGGCTTAGCCTTACAAGGAAACCCGCTCACGTTTTATGGTTCAGGATAGTTAGGCTCCAGAAATGGGACCCAATAACATTCAACATTATAGAAATAGGTTCATAATAGAACAATCCAAATAACATATTAAGATCATTCATATAAAACTCAATTTAATCAACACAAACAACATAACAATTCGAAAAGAGATTAACAACATTAATAAGATGAAATAGCTTAACTGTGACTTGGCGTTAATATCCTCGTTGAACCAGCGTCGGCATGTTAGCCTTCCATCTTCTCCATCAACCTCCAAGAATCAGCCCTTGTAGCCTCCATTTATGTTGAAAAACGAAGAGAATTTGATGAAGAATAATTGTTGTCTTTGTTGTTCCTCCTTTGCTGCTTTGAAAACTGATGAGAAGATGGTGATGAATGGCTTCAATGGAGGTTCAACTGTTGTTTTCTTATCCAACCATCACTGATTTTGTTGTAAACTGAAAAGGATAAAATGTATCAGCTGCTGTATATCTTTTTTGCCCACAGAAACTCTCTCTCAGCCTTTCTAATATGGCTTAACAAAAGAGAAACTAGGTGACCAGCTGCTCCACTTTTGCTTAAGTCTTTTAAGCCACTCCCAGCCCCCACTCACTTCTTGCTTCAGCTCCCCTCGATTTTCACCTTGGCCAGCCCCACTCACCTTATGCTTTCTTTCAACAAATACATTAAAACTAAAATGAGGCAGTCTCCACTCACGTTTTATTCACTCTCTAACATGGAAGCTTCGGTTCTCACAATTCCAACCCCTACACTCCTCATTTTTTCCTCCAAAATGCAACAACCTTCCACTCTCTTTTTATGATAAAAACTAACTTCAAATCAGTGGAGAGATGGCTTAACCGAATAGGATAAGATGATCCAATTGCTACCCTTTCCTTCAGTTTTTCTCACCTTGTTTCAGCTGTCCCTTCTTTTATTCTCCACTTGCTCCCCACAACAGACACTTCCACCACCTTTTTCTTATTCCATAGCTCCCCTAAAACCCATGAAGAAGCTAGGTTTTAAAGAGAAAATCGACAAGTGTCATTTAAAAGCAGAAGAGGACAAAAATATTTTGGTGTTGTCTTTGGGTTGCTTTTGATTCTTCTCCAAGTGTAGCCCTTATAATGTACTCACATTTCTCTCTTCTTCTTCTTCTTTTTTTAATTCCAGCAGACACACACTAGAGCAACCCTCCACTCACCTTCAGTTATTCCATTTTAAAGCTATGTTAAATGGAATAAAATGGACAACTGTCTTGTGATGCATCCAACTATCCATTTGTCTCTTTCGGCTCACATTTCCAGCCCCCCTTTTGTCTCACATTGTTGGGACCCGATCTCAGGAACCGGATCCCAACCGGAAAACAGAAACGGAAAATGAAAATCGAACCCGGAAGTGGGCCGAAGCGAAAACATAAGGTGAAACGAATCCGATCAGATTAGGAAACGAAAGTCCGACATCCGGAACAAAGATTAATCGGGAAACGATGCGAGACGC
>JAOSBL010000004.1:16257583-16275734 GCA_027568915.1 Erythroxylum roraimae | reverse complement strand
TTTACTGCCTATTCCGCGCACATGAGTGTAATGAAAAAGAAAATTTTATACTGAGTTTCGACTGACTGATGTAGCATGCCACCCTCGCGGGGCACGGACTCGGATATCACCAATGATGTCGGGTTCGGGTCATGCGGAGTGGGGTGTTACAGTTACGGCATCTCTCCGAATTTGCATATTTTGTATTTTAAGCTAGATTTTGTAAACACAAGACCTTAGTCACATTTCTAGTATTATAAGTTCAAATATCTTATGTACTTTGGGATTTTGAGACATTGATGTATTGTGGCTTAAACTGCCATTAAAGACTTGTAAAATTGTTTCTTTTGATAATAATAAAATATGAATTGTGTATGGATGATGCTAAATTGAAATTAGGTGTACTTGAAGAAGTTATCAACTTGACGTGATAAATTTTGAATACAAATTGATGTTATATATATATATATAAGTGTGATGTTATGAAAAAGAAAGATTGGAATTATGAATGATGAGATGTAGTTTAGTGTGATGAATCAAATGAGTTGAGATTTGAGAGTTAAATGGAATTAATTTGGTAGTTGAATGGTTAAAAAGTGATAATGCATTAGAAGAAGTGATTTTGGGAAGATTATGAGAGAAGTGATGTTAAAAAAGATGTAGAAGCAAACCCAAAGGTATTTTTTGCTTTTAGTGGAGACTTCGCCGCGGCGAAGCTCCTGTGAAGTTATTCTCCCACATGTTCACCACGGCGAACCAGCCACGCCTTCGAAGGATTTTTCATTCCAAATGAAAGGTTTTCAATAGTATTACGCTCACGGTTTTACATGAGTTTTAGGAGTGAGAATTTAGAAATGGGGCTCAACATTTTTGGTATCAAAGCTCATGTTTCATGACATCAGAGTTGAGCTTCGAAAATGGGGCTCAACATTTCTGGTATCAGAGCAAGAGTTTAAGCTCCGAAAACGGGGTTCCAACATTATTTCCTCACCATCTCATAGTTGTGAGACATGCATATTGTTTTTTTTTTAATTTCTTACTTAAGGATGAAATCACGTCGTAAGTTGCTTTTGCCTTGAGAAAGGTTGATTGGTGAAACAAAGGATGTTTATCCCTTATGGTTTCAATGTAAACAAACCATTATCATGTTATTCCATGTCCTCATCATCTTTAATAGAGCACTATTGAAGTTTTAACATTATATCTTCATTATGAAATAAGCTAGAAGTTTTTTTTCCTACTAACTTTTTGATTTTTTACATGCGGGCCATCTAATAGTTGAAGTTCAAAAGCTTTAGCATTAGAATCATAAGATCTTTTCTTATTCCTACTGAGATATTTCTATTCGGCCCACTATTACCATTTTAGTTTTTTTTCATTTTATCATTTACATGAATTCTAACATTCCTAATGTCACCTTTTTTTTAAATGTTACCTTCAGATGGAACTTTTTTTTTTTGTAAAATTGAGCTCCTCAAAGAGAGGAGGAAACTTATTCTACTAGTGAGCCCTTCACATTATCAAAAGTTTCCATAACTTTTAAAGAACTTGAAACATTTAACAAGGTTGAAGTGTTTGCTACTAAATTTTGATTTGATCTTATATTCTTTATGAATGAATATGCATCATAAACAATTTATTGGACTGCAAATATTGTCTTTTATGTATTAGGTTATTGTTTATTACTATTAAGTCTGATATCTTTAATACCACCGATTGGATGACCTCTACTAGCTATTGATAAAGCTTTAACTATGACATATTTTTTTGTTGAATCTCTCATTCTCACTATTTGTGATAGACTCCTCAATTAGAGTCTTTGAAATTCTAATTTTTCCTTCTTTAATCCACTCTCACTGCTTTCATCGTCTAGTTCAAAGTTAGGAATCGAATTTTTTAATTGAGAACTAAAGAAGATGTTAAGATAGAATTTAAAATAAATGTCTGTAAAATGTTGAGTTTCTTTTTAAAATATTTGAATTGAAATTAAATTTAGTTGAGAACATTATGATTCAAATTTGACACTTTTATGTTTTCTCCTATCCAAAACTCATTCTTGATCCATCATTCATAAAACAATTAACTAGAACCCATTCTCACACATCGAAATCTCCTTTGGTACTTGGTTTATAAGCCTGAAATCATTGTTAGTATTAACAAGAACTAAACCATCATCACACTTAATCAATGCCTCTGTTAATGAGTTAATGGTTTCAATATCTAGATGGTTAGTTGGCTCATCCAAAAATCAACTTCCCTTTCCATTTGGCAAATTTTTTATAGAAATTATGTGGGCTTTTCTAGATAGCCCAAACTTTCCAATTACTGCTATCATTCTTTTTTCCCTATTTTATAGATATTTTTTCATAAATTATAGACTTGACAATGTTAAGTTTCTTTACCAAATACTAATGGAACTGTGCAATCCTCAGGTGGTTGTAATGTTAAACTATGACATCAATTAGTGCTAAATCTTCAGTCATAAGCTTCAACAAAATAATGTTACCAACATTGTTAGGCTCATTAATGCAATCCCAAGGACGAGATCCCCCAAATTCAAGATTCTTGTATAGTCAAATATAACTTCCACAAATTGAAACACTATCAGTAGGAGAGTGGATTATTAAAGAAGAGAGGAGTTTAAGATGTGATTTTTGATTTTTTTTAATCTTATAACTATTAAAAAAACTAACTGTGATCGAATCATGGGTGCAACAAAAAAATAAAATTTCACAGATTCCTAATTTGATCTCAATAATTGAATAACTTAACAAACATGAATCACAAAAGGTAATTAAATTGAGTTAATCCTTCGTGAGGGTGTGAAATTTTGAGTTTTTAATTTCATAAAGATTATTAATTTAATTGCTTATGAAAGTTCTAGGAGAGCTAAAATCTAATTGTTGGCTAATTTGGTTAATAAGATATGATAATTAAGGGTGTGGATGGACAAGTTGAGGTTAATAAGAGATGAATGTTTTTAAGTTTAATGATTTGGATTATGGTATGTTGGGGGGCAAACAAAAGCTTAAGTGTGGGGATATTTTAATAAATGCTTAATAGATTATGTTTTTAGCCCTATATTTAGTGTATTTTGCTTAATTATTTGAGTTTTTAAATTATTTTTAATACTTAGTTTGCTTCTAATGTGTTATTAGGTATCAATTACCTTAATAGATCAAAGGAGCATAATTATGGAAAAATTAAGATAGAAGATAGAAGAATTGGAGCTATTTTGGAGGGACACGCCCCTCGTGTAAATCATATACACAGTTGTGTGAGGGACCGTGTATGTCCTTTGGAGCAGTATGACTTCAAAGATATTGTTTCACCCATGTGAAGATGAACATACCCATATAGGTGATGGGCTTGGTTTTGTCCACTGCATGTGTAAGCTTATGAGAATATGTCCATATGATTTTTAAAGGGGATTAAGGGACATTGTTATACACACGACCGTGTGGGTGACTATGTCCACTTTAAAAACCCTAAATACAAAGCAGAAATTGATCAAAGATTTGCCAGAGAGCAAATTTTTATGTCTATATTTGAAACCCTAACTACAAAATAGAGATTGATTAGCGATCTAATAGAGGGCTTATTTACATCAAAGTTTTAGTGAATCATATTATAGAAAAAGGAGATATATAATGAATTTTCTTATTTTTATTTTTTTTGTTAAATCTTTGGTTATGTCTTTTATTATTATGAACTAAATTTGTTTAGTGCCTAGGTAAGATGAACCTTAGGATGGACTTTGTGATTTGACTATTTATTTAATGCAATTTGATTATTATTTTATTAAGATTCAATTATGTATTTTGATTAGTCCTATAATTAATATCTCCAGGAAATTGATTTATGTATGAATTCATTGAGATTGAGCAATAATTTTGTATGAATAGATCTACAATAGTTGAAAGGAATTGCATGCAAACCTAGATTTAGGTTGACATAAATCCTCCAGATTAGGGTTAAACTTAATAGTGAAATTCACAAATCAGTTAATGCAATTTTAGGGGCTTTAACTAGAAAGAAATTTCAGTTAATTAACCAAGGATTAGGTGTTGATAGTCTAGACCAAAGATATTGTTTGCTTGTTTTATTTATAAAATAAGTATACTTGTCGTATATTGTAGTAAAATGATATCGGTCTCACAAGGATTGAATATAGTCACCTAAAAATTTGAATTACACTTTGTTCAAGGTAACAAAAGATTCGATTAACTGAAAATTAAAGTAAACAAACAAAATTTGAACGAGTAAATGATAACGATAAAATTGAATTTACTCAATGGTGGAAACCTAGGGATTATTCTATCCTTATTTTGTTTTTCCCTTTACCTTGTGAATTCAACTATGCTTGATCCTAGATATCTAAAGGTTTTGATTACCCTATCTCAAGATCTAATCAAGTGGTCCCAATGGAAATAGGTAAAAGTTAAGTCGCAATCTCTCAACTTCTCAAAACTATTCCTAACTACTCAATTGGATTTAAATCAATCCTAAAGATAGCAAATACAAAATTAGGATCTCTCTTCAATTACTTATTAACTTGATATTTGTTAGTATACTAAGGTACCAACTCTTATTGCACAACTTAACACAAATATCTTAATTCAATCTCTCAATTCAAATCAACTATTGGCACAATAAATATCACAAAATAGTACAATATTAAATTCAACTAGGTAAAAGTTATACATAACAATTCAAGAATAAAAAATGGATGAGCACACTCATATGGGTTAACAGGATGAGATGCAATAGGAGAGGTGATCAAAAACTTTTCAAGGCAGGTTTTGCTATGCTAGTAAAACTATATAGAGAATGAGGAATGCTAAACTGTTTGGATAATCAAAGGATATTCTAAATTATAATTAGATGGGGTACTTCACCAATCATAGGTTGATAGCTATGACAAGCTCATATAGGGAATACATCACAAGAGGGTCGAAAATGAGATTGAGTATACAGGGATCTTGATGTAATATTTTTAATATGCATTGTACCTGAAGGGATGTACTAACTGTAGAAAGTATTGTAGATTGGTGTTTAGGTTAGGGGGGTTTGGTTTGATTTAAATAACAAAATAAAGTCAAGTTTTAATTTTAATTTTAATTTTCTGAAACTCTTTTAATTTATGCAATTCATTACTTACATTTAAAAATTTTTTAAATAACATTAAAAATGAATTGGGAATTGTTCGACACATGTCAAACATTTTTTTTGAGGCATATACACAACATTAAGTGTTGCAAACACATTTAATGTTGCAAACACATAGCTTATCATTTCTACTAGGTTTTTTTGCTTTATGATGTGTTATTGCCTCCCTTTTTGCCACTAGCCAACTTCATCACCAATGATTATGCATGTCGTTAGTGGAAGGTCACCATAGGAGATGCCTAGTGTCTCCTGCCACTAATTCAAAGCAAACACAATTGTATACACAAATCAAGGTTTCCAAAAAATGCAACAAACTCACAAACTAAGCTGGGGACTTACATCAATTTTTCCAAAAACAATAATAAAAATTTAGAGCAATATTTAGATTTACATTAATTTGAGCATGCAATTTTGTTTTCAAACACAAAATAAGGTATGGCAATTCCCAGGTTTCAAAAGGATGAAAACAAAAAGATGAGGTAGGTGATTTTATGCTTTCAAAAGCAATGAATAAACGTAGCTAGGTTTTGATAGAACATAATTTGAAAGGTCTTTTTTAGAAGCATAGTTAAATTTCCAAGAAAATTGATTAGGAGGAATTGATTATAATTAAAAATTCCTAATTAATTTTTACCAAATCAATAACAATCAAGCAATTTAATGAAGCTAAACAATTAATTGAGGCTTTGATACTATTGTTGGGAAACCAGCCATGAACAAATCATGGACATAGCTAAAAAATAAAATTTTACAGTTTCTCGATCAAATCTTAATAATTGAATGACTTGAAAGAAATGAATCATAAAAGATAATTGAATCGTACCTTATTCAAATTCCTGCAAAAGCCTTTTCACGAATGTTAATCACGAGCCATCTAAGTATCTAGTCTCTAACAATATCTATAGAGTTGAGAACAAGAATTCAATACTTGAGAGAAATAGGCAGAGTGCTAGCTCCCTTTCGCTTATTTCCTATTTATTAACAAACATTAAAGTTTTTTTATTAAAATTAAATCTCCTAACTATAATTTAAGTCAAACTTTATTTATAATAATTATTATTATTTTAAATAAAATCAAATATCTCATATTTGATCCTTGAAGTTTCTGAAACTTCACAATTAAGTTCAACTTAATTTAAATTAAAATTTCTCTTTTTAACTACTCTTTATATGTGACCCATTAGGTTCCTAATGTTACCAATGATTATAAATTCATAATTAGAATTAGAATTAGAATTAGAATCAGATAAATTAAAAGTCCTTTTAATTTATTTTTAGTTATCTAATTACATAATTTAAATCATGGATAAAGATTAACATCTAACAATAGATCATCACCATACAAATATTAGGAATGTCAAAATTAAGATCGAACATCTATGCTAGTAAAACTATATGGAAGATGAGAAATGCTAAACTGTTTGGAGAATCAAAGGATATTCTAAATTATAATTAGGCGGGGTACTTCACCAAACTTAGGTTGACCACTATGACAAGCTCATATGGGGAATACATCACAAGAGGGTCGAAAATGAGATTGAATATGTAGGGATCTTAATGTGATAATCTTAATATGCATTATACATGAAGGGATGTACTAACTGTAGAAAGTACTGTAGATTGGTGTTTAGGTTATAGGGGGCTAGTTTAATTTAAATAACAAAATAAAGTGAAGTTTTAATTTTAATTTTAATTTTTTGAAACTCTTTTAATTTATGCAATTCATTACTTACATTAAAAAAATTTAAATTACATTAAAAATGAATTGGGAACTGTTCAACATATGTAAAACATTTTTTCTAAGGCATATACACAACATTAAGTGTTGCAGACACATACCCTATCATTTCTACTCTTTTTTTTTTTTTTTTGATGTGTTATTGCCTCCCTTATTGTCACTAGCCAACTTCATCGCCAATGATTATGTATGTCGTTGGTGGAAGGTCACCATAGGAGATGCCTAGTGTCTCCTGCCACTAATTCAAAGCAAGCACAATTGCATACACAAATCAAGGATTCCAAAAAACGCAACAAACTCATAAACTAAGCTGGGGACTTACATCAATTTTTCCAAAAACCATAATAAAAATTTAGAGCAATATTCAGATTTACACTAATTTGAGCATGCAATTTTGTTTTCAAACACAAAATAAGGTATGGCAATTCCCAAGTTTCAAAAGGCAGAAAACAAAAAGATGAGGCAGGTGATTTTATGCCTTCAAAAGCAATGAATAAACGTAGCTAGGTTTTGATAGAACATAATTTGAAAGTTCTTTTTTAGAAGCATAGTTAAATTTCCAAGAAAATTGATTAGGAGGAATTAATTAGAATTAAAGTTTCCTAATTAGTTTTTATCAAATCAATAACAATCAAACAATTTATTGAAGCTAAGTAATTAATTGAGGATTTGATACTACTATTGGGAAACCAGCCATAAACAAATCATGGGCATGGCTAAAAAATAAAATTTTACAGTTTCTTGATCAATTCTTAATAATTGAATAACTTGAAAGAAATGAATCACAAAAGATAATTGAATTGTACCTTATTCAAATTCTTGCAAAAACCTTTTACGAATGCTAACCACGAGCCATCTAAGTATTTAGTCTCTAACAGTACCTATAGAGTAAAGAACAAGAATTCAATATTTGAGAGAAATAGGCAGGAGTGCAAGCTCCCTTTCGCTTATTTCCTATTTATTAAAAAACATTAAGGTTTTTTTATTAAAATTAAATATCCTAACTATAATTTAAGTCAAATTTTATTTATAATTATAATTTAATTTTAATAAAATCAAATGTCTCATATTTGATCCTTGAAGTTTCTAAAACTTCACAATTAAGCTCAACTTAATTTAAAT
The DNA here is from genome assembly GCA_027568915.1 of Erythroxylum roraimae. Lineage (NCBI taxonomy): Eukaryota > Viridiplantae > Streptophyta > Magnoliopsida > Malpighiales > Erythroxylaceae > Erythroxylum > Erythroxylum roraimae. The sequence goes on along the minus strand of JAOSBL010000004.1, from coordinate 16,267,726 downwards.
TTAAATTTCTCTTTTTAACTACTCTTTATATGTGACCCATTAGGTTCCTAATGTTACCAATGATTATAAATTATATTTATAATTCATAATTAGAATTAAAATTAAAATTAGATAAATTAAAAGTTCTTTTAATTTATTTTTAGTTCTCCAATTACATACTTTAAATCATGGATAAAGATTAACATCTAACAATGTATCATCACCGTACAAATATTAGGAATGTCAAAATAGTTTGACTCAACCTATCCATGCATGATTATCATATATAATTTAATCATTATGAATGTCAAAATGGTTTGACTCAACCTATCCATGCATAATTATCATGTATAATTTAATCATTATGTCAGCATATGGATTTAGTGGCTACTTATTTAAATCCAATCATGTTCATCCATGGTAATGCATAATTGATTTATAATTGATAATTGAAAGCAATTTTTTAGATCTCAATTCACTTTAACCAAAGAATTCCTTAAATCGTTACTAATAAAAAAATAATAAAATATTCTTTCTAATTACTTTAGAGTGACAAATTCTTTATTAACTTATTCATTACCTTCATATGGTTCATACTATATCCAAGTACTACCAACTGAATTACCCTAATTAGAATAAGTCATAACTAGAATCAAAACATAATAATTCCTACGTGAGACACTTTAATAATCTTAAGTCTAAGGACCAATTATATAACCATTGTAATGGAGAAATCTACATATACACAAGTAATATTTCATTTAGGATTCTCATAATTGAGTGAATGTTAATGAACTTATTCTTTAATAAGCACCTACATACTTGTTTAAGTATCTCCATACTTTAATTTTTAAGATCAATTACTTTCTTCACAAGTAAAAAAATGTATGTTAGTTTTATTATTTCATCAATATCCCGTCTTGATGGAACTACAATAAGGAATAATTTAGGAATAATACATAAATACAAATTGAATCACGTAATTATCTCATCATAATTTCAATTGCACAGTAATCATTTTAAGGATTTTATCTTTAGTATTAAAACATCAAATGTTATTAACAAAATATATAAAGATAAAGAATGCCTTTTATTGATTAGAATAATAATGCCATAAATAAGATTACAGCTAACCAATTGGTGACAAAGGCATAAACTAATATTAACAGTTAATGTTCTTATGAGGCTTGTTCTCTTCTCCATCTCTATAACACCCTAGACTGAAGCAGTATATCTAGATTGCTTGCAAGGATCAATGTCAAAGTTTCATTTCCTTAATCTCCGTGTGCACATCTAGGCCAATTTATTAAAGCCAAGCATAATAACTATGAATTTACTTCGATTATCAACCAACCACCTGCTATGATAATAAATTTTATAGTACCAAATCTTTTGGGATTCTTTTGTGTTAAAACTTTTTAATTTTGTAACTAACTTTTCAAAACTTATAAAACTCAATTCAAACTATTAGTTATGTTAGTTTTTGTTGATATGACTAATGGAGCAGACTTTTAACCTAACATTTGGACATTCATATGGCAATATTATAATCATCTGAATACCCACATGAATTAAACTCAAATTTATCCATGAACCATGAATCATTTTCCCATCTCTATAGCCTTTGAATCATTTGTCCATTTCCATAACCTTGCCTCCATAATTTCAAAAACTGTCAAATCTAAATAAGGAAAAATTGTTGGACTACTAAAATCAAGCTAGCATATTATAAATAGTTTTGTTTCTTTTAATATCGATTTACGATTGTTTTGTGAATTACAAACTTAATATTCACACGAGTTTTAGACAAGTTGTTCCTAATCATGACTTAGAAATTGGAAATAGATAAAATTTTCATCACTATACAATTTATTATCTCATTTATATACTATTACATGCAGGGATGGATGCACATTGGGAGCAAGTGGGGGCACTTGCCCCCACTGCCTCCAAAAACTTTCATATAAAAATATTTTTATTTTAAGTTTTAATCCTATAAAAAAATAAAATTTTGCCCTATTAATTTAATTCAGTAATATAATAGTACTTTAAATATTTTGGCCCCACTCAAAAAAATTCAGTAATATAAGAGTATTTTAAATATTTTGCCCCCATTCAAAAAAATTTCTAGATCCGTCCTTGATTACATGATGGATCTATTTTTGTAAACTCCTAATTATAGTTTCCAATTTGGTCATTTGTTCTTACTTTTTTAATCTGAAACCCAAAACAATTGAACATTACTCTTTTCATTTGATTATTTGATAAGTTTTTTTCTCTAAATCTGAAAGGCAATAGATTGCTTTAAATAGTTTAATTGTTTTTTAGTAATATAATACTATCTAAGGGTTTGTTTTAATATAAGAATTTATTTTAATTTATCAAGTTGTTACAACTATATATATGTTATTAAAAATTGTAATACCATACTTGTTGCAATGATTGTGATGATTTTCAATAGTAAATACTTAATGAGATTTAAATAAATGAGTTTTAATTCAGTTGTCAAACCTATAAATTAATCATTGAGCTCATGACTTAGCCTTATGTTTGAATTAAAAAATTAGGTTATTATAATATAAATAGGTAGGGCTAATAATAAATATATTATTAATTAGTAACAATAAAGGAAATATCTTTACTCTGGTGTTTTCTTTATACTACAATCGACAGGAAGTGAAACTCCATATGGTCCAACATGTAGCGTAATCACTTTTCATCTCTAGATGTTGGTTGTGGGACCAGAGGACTCTTGAATCTTTTATTGTTCTTTATTTTTATGTTAAGATTCTATAAATCGCTTCAAACTTCTGGTTCATACTAAAAACCTTCAAACTAAGTCTAAGCATGGAGTGGTTGGCCTCCCTTACAACTGAAAAGCATGGAGTCCTTGGAAGGGTTGAACTTGATAATTAGAAGAGGTTTCTATTCTAATACTAAGACTTATCACTCTTTTATGTAATTTATTTATAATTCTCTCTCCCTTCCCTTCGATTATCTCTTAGTCCTTCTCTTTCTCTCTCTGTCTTAAGGTGTAATAGAAAGCCTAATGTTGTTGTTAGTAGGAACAACGACGCAGCACGCCGCTCGTCGCCGCCTTCCTACTCCTTGTCTCCTTCTCTCACTCCTTTTGCCTTTTGAGGGTCGCTCCCCGCGATTTTTGCAGGGTAACCACCTCACTTCTTTTTTTTGTTCCTTTTACTTATTTTATTTAGTCGTAGACTATTTAGTTTCTTCCTCTTTTGGTCTAAGTGTTGCATCGTAGGGTTGTAGCGTATAGGTTTCTCTATATCCATGGCTTTTTGTAGGATCTATCGCCTTTCATTGTTTGGTGCATAATTGCAAAATTTGTTCCTTTTTGTCCTGTGAAGAATCTTTGATCATGAAAGTTGATGCATTGCATTGTTGGATACGTGATTTTGCACTATTGAGAATGAATGTTATGTACTTAAATGTTCTTGAACATGAGAAGTGAACTATGTGCTAAAAAAGACTTGAATGCAATTCAGAATGTTCAACTTTGACTGGAAGCAACCATAATCTCTTTCTTTTAACGATGAAGATTGCCTCTCTTATGCACAGGAAACATTTGCTTGTCCAGACAATGTGTAAGGAATACGTTATTTTATCCCATATTATTTGTGAGTTTTAAAAGATTTCAATTTCGAATGCTAAGAAGTTTGTGCATATAGTTTAGAGTGGAGAGTTATATGTATTTGTTCAACCTTTATGTTGTTATTATGATATGGCTGTTTATGTGCTTTAATTTTCAGTGACTAGGTGATGTTCTTTTTGTTAAAGTCAACAAGTTGTCATCTACAAAGACCCAACTTCCATATGAATACTATTAATTGAGTTTTTGTAAGCCTCAAAAGATTTTTAGCAGTATCGAAAACTTGGGAGAGGTTCTTCGTGGCGACTGCATTGAGAACTCTGTTTATACTATAAGCATTGAGGTTTTCCGTAGTTTGGTTAATTATAAGCTATGACTAATTAATGTATTGGCAAGAAAGAGTGATAATTTAATGCTCTTGTTGTGGATCTAATTTGCTTATACCGCATCAGTTTCAAATGATGGAAGAGGCTTCATGCAAAGTGGCATGTCGAGTGACGCTTGATGTGGAGTCTGCCAAGAATTTCAAGGAGAAAATAGACGATGAGTATTGAGTTAACATGTTAGTTGTTGCTTTACTTCCTTTGATTTGTTGTTATCTTTATCGGATGGTTTTGCTACAGTTTTGCTAATGGTTTTGGTGTTGCCAAGTGCAGGATCCTTGATAATCTTCCAGTTGTTGTTCTTAGACAGAGGAGGGATGGAGGTCAATCTACAACATATGAACATGACTTTCTTACTGGCTTCAAAAGGAATAATGCCATAGTATGTTTTTGGTAAATCTTTGGCTTCACAAGACCTTTTCTGCTACTACTGATTGAATCATCTGTGCAATTTACAAACCAAGGATAAGTATTTTATCAGTAACCATCTGAGCTTTAGGGTGATGTACCACAGGGATGCTGAGACAGAATCTGCTCGCATAGTTGGGTTTGAGGTTACTCCAAATAGGTACTGTGCCATCTGCCTTTTTGTGATTTTCACGTCGCATTTTTATTGTTTAAGTTATGTATGTAGTTACAGAGATCCTACGATTTTCCATTCAATCGTATATTCTATATTTGAGTCAAATACACGGCCTTGTATAATCATTTTGAGCCACAAAAAAGTTTTAGTAACTATAGTATTTTTATCATTTACGTACATGTGTGCCCTTAGTGGTGTTTATCATTATTTTAAAAGTATTGCTTTCCTTTTTGAAGATCAACTTATGCTGCTTGAGCTTGGAATACCATTTTTTGTTCCAAGTTCTTACATCTGTTATATGCTTGTGAGCTCGAACTCGTCAGAGGTGCTGTCTCATAGATTTTGGGTACTATTACATCAATTTTTTGAATTGTGGAAGTTCTGGTGTAGTTGTATAAGCTTGTGTGGGTAGCTAGTTTGAGGATGCTTTTGGTTGTATGGTTAATAAGCAGGAGAGAGAGAGAGAGAGCCGAGATAAGCCGGGGCATGCATGAACATCTAATTTGAATGAGGAACTTGGACAGGTTGATACTGTGCCATAAGATAAAATAGGAACTTCGACATGTTCAATGGAGTATTGTGTGTGTGTGTGTATGTGAGAGAGAGAGAGAGAAGAGATAAAAGAAGTGAGGAGAGACACACGGAAATGGTCTGCGATAGTCAAATACTCGCGGTGGGAGACCAGGGGTCGTGGACAGTTTACAGCAGATGGAAGGAGTGAAGGCCCCGGCAGTTTTGACTAGAACGGGTGATAGCACAGGCCAACATCCAAATGACCCTCTGGAATTGGCAGGCAGGTTGGAGACGACAGCCAAACTGCAGTACAGCAATTCTAAATAGGATATTGCCTAGCAACATCAGGTCGTCAGGCGCCCCAGGCGAGATTGAGGGAGGTACCCTTGCTACTTCAGTAGAGTAGGCTTTCCCTTTTTTCTTTATGGAATTGTCAAGGGGCAGGAGGGTCTCGATTCTAGACTATCCTACGCAATTACCTTTGGCATTATAATCCTGGTATCCTGGTTTTACTTGAAACCAAAATTAGTGGCTCTCGAGCGACTACAATAGTCAAGAAATTAGGGTTCAATTATTAAGTTAAAGTCGAAGTTGTAGGTTTTTCAGGCAGAATTTGGCTATTATGGAAGGATATTTATGATATCTCCATACTAATAGCGCATCGCCAATTTATTCACACTACAATCAAACACACTTTAAGTTCTTTTGATTTTACAGCAGTCTATGCCAGCCCGCAAGTTTCGACATAAAATATCCTTTAGCCCATTCTTACTTGGATAGGTTACTCTATGACTAGACCTTGGCTCATCGTAAGAGATTGTAATGCTAAACTTGAAATCTCCGACAAATGAGGGGGCGCCAAGGCCATGCGAGTGGTGAATAACAAGTTCCGAGATTGGGTGCAGGGGAGTGATCTCCATGATCTGGGCTATGTGGGCTCCAAGTTTACATGGAGGAGAGGGGTGATCCAAAGTAGACTAGATAGAGTGTTCAAGTTGACTCTATAGCTGCACGCTTATCCCGACACGATGAATTACCACCTTCCTTTTCTTGGGTCTGACCATAGACCCATGTTAATTCACCTGGATAGACAGCAACCTAAAATCCAACGAACCCCGATGTTTTGTTTTCAAAATGCGTGGCTCACTCATCTAGACTTCGAGACAATGGTTACAGCGCACTGGCTACCCAAGGAGGAAACTATGAGGAAAGCCTTAGCAAAGTTCTCCGAGCATCTCACGAGTTGGAGCAAATTCGAATTTGGCAATATCTTCTCTAAAAAAAAAGACTACTAGCTCGGTTGGAGAGCATTCGCAGAGCCATGGAGGTAGACACCTTGGAGTCTTTGTTAGTATTAGAGGACTAGCTAAGTGGGGAACTAATTCAGGTCCTGTGTGAAGAAGAAATTTATTGGCACCAGAAAAGCCCGGTGTGATTGGATTTCCCAGGGGGATAGGAATACGAAATACTCTCATACCCTCACTCTCTCTCGACGTAAGAAGCTGAGAATAGAGCGCCTCGTTACTTCCACTGGTCTTATGATTTCTGACCCCTTCCATTTGGGCCTTGTAGCTAAAGATTTCTTTACCCAGCTTTACACAGAAGAAGACATGACTGTTCACAATCTTCCGCTCTCAGGAGCTTTCCTGACAATTTCGGAGGCCAGGTTTCAAACGTTAACTCAGCCGATCCATGATCTTGAAATCAAGACGGTAGTTTTTGACATGCACCCTAATAAGGCCCCTGGGATAGATAGCTTTAACGCGTTATTCTTTCAAAAGCAATGGGGACAGATAAGGACCCAAGTGATTGCGTACATTCAGGAAGTTTTCTGATTAGAACGCTGGGATAAGGATTTAAATCATACCATTCTGGTCCTGATCCCCAAAATTCCTTCCCCTCAGAATATTACTCAAGTTTGCCCGATTAGCTTCTGCTCTATGCTTTATAAGATCATTTCCAAAACTATAGTGAATAGACTGAAATCCCATTTGGATTATTTAGTTGAGGCCAATCAATGCAGCTTTATTCCAGGCAGGCAAGTTACGGATAACATTATCATAACCCAGGAGGTCATCCACTCGATGTGCAAGAAGACCGGCAGAACTGGCTTTTTGGCTATTAAGGTGGACTTGGAGAAAGCTTATGACAGACTGCGGTGAGACTTCTTCCACAATACATTACATGAAATTGGGTTACCGGTTCCTTTAATAAAGATCATTATGCAATGTGTGACGACGGTGTCTATGCAAGTTGACTGGCAAGGTACTTTGACGGATCCCTTCACTCCTTCACGCGGTATTTGGTAAGGAGATTCGCTTTCGCCTTACCTTTTTGTCCTATGCAGGGAAAGGCTGGGTCAGCTCATCTTCCAAGCAGTGGGCTAGGGGCAGTGGAAACCGATTAGGCTGAGGCCTACAGGACCTTCTATTTCTCATCTTTTCTTCACAGATGATCTTGTTTTGTTTGCTAAAGCAGAGGATTCATAGACGTAAGTAATTGTTAGGACTTTGGAGGTTTTATGTCAAGCCTCGAGTCGGAAAGTAAACCTAGACAAAACCAGGATGTTTCTTTCTAAGAATGTTTGCCCTACAATCGCTCGTCGCCTCAATCAAAACTTACATATCCCTTGTGCGACCAATCTGGGAAAGTATTTAGGCGTTCCTCTGATCCATGAACATACTTCTAGACATACTTATCAATACATCCTTGACAGAGCTCAGAAAAAACTCGCAGGCTAGCGATCAATGAGTTTATCTATGGCGGGGCGAGTTACTCTCACCCAGTCTGTAATTGCTGCTCTCCCCATGTACACGATGCAGATGGTGAGACTTTCGAGGAAGTTGTGTGACGAGCTAGAAAGACTCATGAGGCATTTTATTTGGGCCACGGCCAATGACCAGAGGAAAATATATCTTGTCAATTGGGACTCTCTTTGCAAGCCTAAAAGAGCCGGTGGTCTCGGCCTCAAGCATGTCCTATCCTCTAATGATGCTTTCCTGACTAAACTAGGATGGGCGTTGAAAAATCAGCCCACTTCCCTATGGGTCATATTAGTCAGGACTAAATATCGACTTGGCCCTAACCCTCTCCTCGCAAATATAGACAGGAACGGGGCCTCGGCCATTTGGAAGGGAATTTCTACCACTTGGAAGTATGTCCGCCAAGGTATGTAATGGAAGCTGGGTAATGGGCGACGCATCCACTTTTGGTTGGATAATTGGGCTAATGAGTGGGGACCTCTAATTATAGTGGTGACCACCCCTCTCCCAGATAGCCTGCTTTATGCCACAGTGGTTGAGTTTACTAATGAGGGTGGCAACTAGCGCTGGAACTTGTTCCAGCAATATTTACTCTCCATGGTTTGTTTGGATATCGCGGCGATACAGGCGCCTATCGACGGTCTAGCGAACGATACCCTGGTTTGGGGTCCCACCAGTCATGGGCGAATCACGGTGGCCTCCGCCTATGATTTAATTGAAGGCCGCACTACGGACGCTCACAATAGTCTATGGGACTCCATCTGAAAATGGGCAGGACCTCAGCGGATTCAAGCCTTTCTGTGGTTTTTCGCTAAAGGAAAACTACTGACCAACCAGCAGCGCGTGGTTCGTAAGCTCACAACGGATGGTACTTGTCATTTCTGTGGGCAAGAAGAATCTAGTTTGCACGCCGTTCGCAATTGTCCGCACGTGAAAGCCTTCTGGTGCAAGTTTCCCTCGAAGGCAGTAGACACGACCTTTTCTAGCCAGAAGCCGATCAGTGGGTGGCTCACAACCTTCGACGGCAAGTTCAGGTTAACCAGGTTGCTTGGGGTACTATCTATGAGGTCGCCTACTGGTTTCTCTGGCAATGGCGCAATCGTAGCATTTTTTAGGCAGGTTTTTTGGTCGGAAGCAGGTCCCCACGTCGTTCTGGAATATGTCGGGTAGATAAAACGAGGAAGGATAGCAAAGAGCTGTGTTTTGCAAAATCAGGGACTACCTGTCGGTAATCTAGTTGGATGGACTAAACCGGCAGTGGACTAGATCAACCTAAACTCGGATGGAGCAGTCAAACAAGGGTCCAACATTGCCACAACGGGGGGTTTACTTCGCGACAGTCAAGGGAAGTGGTGTGGCAGTTTCCTTCATCACATCGGCCAGGTTTCTCCTGTAAATGCGAAACTCTAGGGAGTCCACTCGGGCTTTACCCTGGCTTGGGCGATGGGCTACAGAAAAGTGATCGTTGAAGTAGACTCCCTGGAGGTCATTAACATCTTGTCCTCTTCCAGTTTAATCTTAACTGACGATATTTTATTGGTGACAGGTACTTGAGATTTAATCCATCGATTTTGGGAGGCACAACTCCGGCATGTGTATCGCGAAGGGAACCAGTGTGTAAATCGACTGGCCTCACTTGCAGTGGCTATCAGTCCAGGCCTATATATACTGCAGGAACCCCCCGGTGACGGTTCGGGACCAAATCCTTCGAGACGAACATGGTGCTAAGTATCAAAGGACCCTGCGTTAACTAGGGTGCTTTTGGTTTTTCTTCCTTTGTAGCCCAAAAAAAAGTGAGGAGAGAGATTTACCAATAAAATAAATAAAAGAGTAGTCCTATACTTATAAATAAATTTAAATTTAAAAACTTTTAAAAAGTGAATTACTTTGTCACGTCATTGTTGAGGTGGCACAAAGGCCATTTTTTAATAAAAATTATTTTTCAAAGTGTTAATTCAGTACTAACCTGACAATTAATATAATCGTTTGAATCTTTTATTAAGGTGGGGTTAAACTTTAACATTTTTTAAAAGTTAATGCTATAATTGTTCGCTCCGAATTGTTTGAGTCAAATTCATTCTACATAGTCAACGATCATAAAAGATAAATTTTATTTGAATTTTCATGATAAAAAAAAATTGTTGAGTGACTTTTGAGTTAGGACGTAAAGCATGAGACCAAATCTTCTGTTCCCACTATTCAAGACCAACTCTGTGTCACTAAATCGTGGCCAAGAAGATCATGCTTTACGGGAGTGAAATCCTCTGTTCCACTATTCAAGACCAACTCTGTGTCACTAAATCGTGGCCA
>JAOSBL010000004.1:16197567-16207748 GCA_027568915.1 Erythroxylum roraimae | reverse complement strand
AATATAGCTCTCGATTATTCGCACAATAGTTTTTCTCAAGAAATGCTAAGCTTGCTAAACTTTGATAACTTGTCTAACTTCAGTAACTTTTTGCAATCTTCGACTCTGACTTGTATTTATAGCCTTCGTCTTCAACTGCTTCTTGATTCTTTAAAGAAACGGCTATTCAGTTGAGTTCTGTAACTAACTTAGACTGATCCGTGTTTTGCTTTCTAGCATCTGTTTTCTTGCGTCTGCTTTTCTTGCGTCTGCTTTCTAGCGTCTGCTTTTCTTGCGTCTGCTTTCTAGCATCTGATTTCTTGCATCTGCTTTTCTAAGTAGCTTCCGTCTGCTTTTTTAAGTAGCTTCCGTCTGCTTTCTTAGTAGCTTCAGTCTGCTTTTTTATTTTGCTTTGTTATTTGTTATTCATCAAAATCATTATTCGTAAAGTCATTTTGACTTAACATACCTTACCATTCTTAGGAATCCATCTTTGCATGTGTTCTCTACCACTTTTTTCTTTCTTTTGTATACTTCTAAGTCACTCATCTTTTTATTCACAATGGAAAGCGAATTAGAAGATATGAAATTTCTTGGTTTTCCTTTATGATAGATTAAGTATTCTACCATTCTTAGTGTAGCTAATCCTTAAAATAAAGAAACATTAGTAAACAAAGGAAAATAAAAGGTTGATCTTATCTTAAAAATGAAAATGCACATCAATTTAACACATGAAATGTAAAGAGTAACAATGAGAACATAAAAGCTTTCTAGAGATGTTTCTGGGTTGTTTATTACATGTTGTTATAATATGCTTGCTCATATGATTGATATATTGGTTAAGCTTTATTTCAAATTGTCAAATGTGGAATTTCAAATGAGGCTATTGATGATCTTTCCTAAATTGTGCAATTTATCTCTTATTTCATTTGTATATTATTCCTTTAGCTGAAATCAGTTTCATGATTATCTTATTTATAATTTTTTTAGATGGATGAGTATATTTCTTCAATATAACAACGTAGCCTAATAAAGAGTTCCAATTTTCTTACTTGAAAATATACAAAATAAAGAAACAATTCATATTAAAGGAACTGGTTTTTCGATGATAAGCAGTGATATTTATAATCATTTCATCAAAAGTAGATTAAATGATGGAGTTGATAAGACTAAAATCAAGTATTCTTATAAATGTTTTTAGGAGTTTTAAAGGTGGAACATCTCAATTGAAGAGGCACATGGACTCTTACAATATACAAAAGATGATATTAGGAGCTCAAACATTTTTAACCTCTATTCTAATAAAACAGAAGAGTGAAATAATTGTCGTAGTTTATGATTTTCACAAATCTAAGCATTTGCTAGCAAACATGATTGATAGAGAAAGAATATATGATCTGTATTATCAATAATCAAAACTTCAGGATGTATTACATTGACAATGACTAAACTTTATATAGATGAATACTAATGTGAATAATATTCTTTAATTTTGTTATGATTTGTTCATTGAACATGTTATAATGATATTTGCTCATATTTTAAATAGTAGATTTATTTATTTCCTAGTGCCACATTCAAGTGAAAGGTTGATAGTTGTATTGTGTGAGTGCTTAATAGATTGGATCATAGATAGAAAGCTCTTAGCCATAACTTTGGATAATTATAGAGCAAATGATGTTATGATAAAAAAGTGAAGATAAATTTGCAAGTTGGAAGCTTACCGATGGATGGGATATTATTCTATATGCATTATTAGGTGCATATTGTGAATTTGACAGTGAAAGATATATTGGAGATAATAAAGGAAGGGGTAGAGACAATTCAGAATAGCATAGTGTATTAGAGTGCAACACTTAAACTAGTTAAAATTTTTGAAAAACCTACATAGCAACTGTGTGTTTCATGCATAAAGAACTTGGTCTTGGATTGTCTAATAAGATGAAATTCAACATTCAAGATGCTATAGTTGGCAACTAAGTATATTTAAATATTTATCAAGTTGACACAATGAGATTTCCAACGTACTTGTTTGCCGATAGAAGAGCAATGAGAGTTGGTTAAAGCAATTTGTGCAAAGCTCATATTATTACTAAGTTATTTTCGAGAACTAAATATCCAATTCCACACATTTATTTTGCTAACATGTGCAAGATTAAACTACCATTCTTAGTGGGATTTTTTATTCTAACAAGGTGATTCAGAAAATGGCAAAGCAAATTGTAGTTTATGACTGTTAATATTATAACAGTCATTTCTATGTTGAGCATAAGGTATGAAATGGGGGCACTCTAATTTTTTATTGACAATTGTATGGTAATCCTATTAAAGGATAGATCGATATCATTAAACGCCTCTAGTATGATTTGTTTAATGATTATCAATTAAGAATAGGCAATGAACTAGATCATAGTAGTTTAATATTGGTTTCATCATTTTTTGATACATCATCATCAAGCATAATTGATAGTTTGAGTTTTTTTAATGAATTAATTAAAGAAAAAACGAGTTACACTTTCTTAAAATATGATGGAGTTGAATAAATATTTGTAAATAGATATTGTGACTATAATTAATGAGCATTTTGACATATTATCATGATAGAAGTTGAATGGAACTTAATATCCAATTATACAAGTAATTATGCGAGATTTATTAGAAATTTTAGTATCTACGATTGCTTCTAAGTATATTTTTAGTATTAATGGCCAGATAGTGAGTCCTTATCATAATCAACTTCATCCTTAAATTGTGGAATCCTTGATGTGTGTTTAAAGTTAGTTAGGTGTTGAAAATGTTCAAGATAAACTCTATAATTTATGATAACTTATATTTATCATATTATCTTATATTTTATTCTTTTATATTGTGGCAGGTGACCATTCATTTGACTGAAAGTTTTCTTGAAGAAATACTTGATGATAAAGGTATATTTATCATTCATCTATCTAATAAAATTGTTATATAATTAGGTATAATTTACATAATGATTTTTCTGTATATAGATGTATATTGGCAATCTTGAATATAGTGATTAGATAACCAATTTTCTTTTTCTTTTCTATTTACTTTTTTATTCAATTGATTTGATTATTTTTTTTGTAAATGAAGATGTGTATTTTTAAACTTTCATATACTTGTGTAATTTTATGCAGACTGATAAAGGAAATTCTATACCATTGTCTCTGCCCTCTAACATTATCTTAAGTTTAACTTCAGTTCCTCCAAATCCAATAATTATCCATTCCTCTCAAGGTATAAAATGAGAAGTAAATTACGAGGTTGTCATTATTCAACTATTATTTTCTATTTGATGAACTTACACTTTAATATTTTCAAATTTTATTTTCCTATTTTTTTAATGCTTGTACTTCTAAAATACTTCTCAGGAACCTCTCCAGTTGAATAAGAGTAAAAGTTATGGAAGTTTATATGTCTGTCCATTGGGCAAGTCCTTACTTTCCTTTCACCTTCACCATTGATATATTTATTTCTCTATTTCTTATTATGGTTTTTATAAAAAATTTAAATAACATGTTAAAACACATTTGGTTACTTATTGTTGCAATCTACTAAAAATGCAACAGTTTTATAAAAACATAAATTAGACATTTTTCTATTATTTCACAACAAGTCTAATTCCTCCTCTTATAAACTTCCTCTAGTTTCTACTCTCATCTTTCCTCTCTTAGATCCCTAACTCGTCTCTTCTCTCTCACCTACTTCTCTGTTCTTCTCTTCTCTCTTACGTTTCTAACTCATCTCTTCTCTCTCTCATTCTTCATTGTTCTTTTGAGTTTTTGCTCTATACTGTAAGGTATTTTTTCAAGGTTTATTATTCTTCTCCAAATTTGAAAATTTTTCTAACTTTCCCCTTTTCTATCCATGTAGAAATCAAAATTAAGCTTGGGCTTTTCACCAGGTGAGTTTTCGAAACTGATTTGATATTTTTTTATTATATTGAAAGTTGTTTTCAATAGATTATGCTCTTTTTTGTTTTCCTTGTTCTCATTTTCCATCAACGTCTAATTTTTCTATGTTTTTGGTTTTCTTGATTTATCATTTTCTACATTTTTTGTTTATTTTTTCTACATTTTTTTCATTTCTACGATTCTGGATTTTTGGTTTTTGCATATCTGCATAGTAAGTGAGCTAGATAAGTGGGTATGCGAGAAAGCACTTGTCTATTTCTTTGGAACCTAGCAAATGTGAGTATGCGAGATATATGCTATTAAGATCACAAACTATACCCTGATTAATATGAGTATAGATTGTTTTATCCCAAAATTTCTAAACCGATGAGCAAATAACTATCGTTCTCAGAAACATGGTTCAGTGGGTTGTATGTTGTTAATGATAATCATACTGATAAATGAAAAGGTTGGTTTCTAAAGCACTTCTATTCTTTTCTTTAATTATTTAAAGTTGACATGGAGGTGGGTAGTGGTTCATACTATTTATAAGTGTACATGTGTAAACTGTGAGAGCATAAAAAATATTCAAGCCGAGTATAATACCAATTTCATGGTAAGTGGTTAATGATTCCACAACACTATATAGAGAATGGGTTTTAAAATGTTTTGCTTGGTCCAAGTCTAACATTTCACTAGCATCGGTATGTTTCCAGGCTAGTATTAGTATTATACCTTCCAGCTGACACTTGTATATTTTAGACGTGAACATATAAACACTATAAGCGGACAACAAGAAAATCATGTGTCCCTTTAAAGAATCTGAACTTGTTCACTTTCTCCTTAAATTCCTTTATGAATTATGGTTGAAACAACTCTTTTAATATTTCATTATTATAATCTATTTTCTTCAAATATTCGTTAATTCGAACAACCACATGGTTTTCCTCTTTTGAAAATTGATTATTCAATGAAACCTTTTTCATTAGATAATTAACTACTTCAACAAACACAAGTGTCAATACTTCCAAATATTAGTTCACTAATATAAACAACTTCTTACCAAATTGGTCCATTCTTTAGTAGTATAGGTTGCTTCCTAAATTAGGGATTATATCTTTTGCTTTATTTCTTACATAACTATGTACACTAAGTTCTTTTACTATGTTTATGCACAAGTTCTAGTTTGTAGCCATTGTCAGTAGTTCTAATATGTGTAGGAGATTTGTTTATCCCAATTTTTTTTTACAGTGCTACTAGATAGTTGATTCTTATGTTGTATATTTTTTTGAAGAAAGTTGTCTATATGTAGTAAAAATGTATAGGTTTTTTTAGAGTGTCAAGGGCTGCCATGTGCGGCAAGTTTATATTATCTCGTTTTGCTTATACTTGAATTGATTTGACACTTCTGAGCTTGGATTAAGCTATGGTTAACTTGGCTTACAAGTTATGGGCTACACAACTTTTTTTATGTATTTCATCATTTGGAATAATTACTCATATTTGAATTAATTCAATGGCAATTAAATGTCATAATGAGTACATATGTATATAGGTTTGCTCATGATTCAAGTCTTAAGTGGTTATATTTGAAAGTTAGATTAATGTTCTTTCATCCATTTATCTTTATAAGAAAATCTGAAGGTAAAGCATGGCTCACAAACACCATAACTTTATTAGGTAGTGTTGTATACTTTGATTGTATTAAATATTCTAGTTGAGTAGATGTTGACTAGTGAAAGCCTGGTTGATGAAAGTTCATTATGTTCTTTCTAATTAAAAACAAGTTGTGCTTTTTACAATATATAATTATTGATTTGGATTGAACTCTAACCATTTGTTTTCTTTTGATGAATGAAAGTATTAATTCTACTTTTAAAAAATATGATTTTTTATTTAAATGTATTCAGGTTTATCCACTAATTCAAAGGTTGATTTTCCAAATATTTCTCTGGGTAGTACATGAACCTGTAAAACCATTAAGAGACGCTAATAAAATCTGGCAAGCCAAGGTTCCCGTGAGGTAAATTTAAAAAGCATAAAACCTAATTTAAATTTATTAGCTCCATAACAAAGACTGGTGTTTTTGTTAGGAAGGAGATTTTATTAGACTATATACTTTTGATAATTTTTTACTCTTTTCTATAGTTGTCTCATTATTATTTTTGAACCATGTTTAGCATTTAATTCTTTGTGGAAATTGTTGTAATTGATGTCACTTATATGTAATTATATTTAGTGATGGAAGTTTTAAACAATATGAATGATTACAATGATTGTGTGGAAATGAACAACAAATATGGGTTATGAAATGATACCATAAAGATGTATTTAATCTCATTGATGGTTGAAGAAGCGAAAAAGGGAAATTGAACGACTACTACCTTTTCCAAATCTAGTAAGATGAATATTAAGATTGGTATTCAAACAAAATTCAATATATTGATGTTCAATTGAACAATAAGTATAATGGATTAAGGGCTAGATTGAAGAATTTTAAGAACTTACTCAAAGAAACAGAAATTGTTTACAACTCCTTTACCGATGAAGTTAATGCTACAAATGAATGTTGGGAAAAAAATTAAGGTAAAATATGTCTTTGTTTTATTAATATATCATATTATATAATATTTGTTCTCAAGTTTCCTTTTCATTATTATAGGTGTATAAAATGACTTATAAATTCAAGAAAAAAGGATTTAAGGAGTTTTCAGACTTGTGTCATATTTTTGGAGATACTACTACAACTAGTTTGCATGCACATCCATAAATTAAATCTCCATCGAATAGTACAGAAAAAGGAATATATAATTAATGTTTTTGAAGATAACTCGCATAATGAAAAAGGAGATCAAGTTATAAGTTCTCTATTTAAGAGAAAGAAATCTCCTTAGAATAAGAGGGCAAAAAAGACACATTCTAACATTATAGAATAGGTCTTGGTTATACTTGGTGAACAATGAAAAAGGAAGAATGATTTACTTGAGAAAAAACTAACTGCAACATCATCATCCACTGTAGAGAATGGATCTAGAGCTTCATCAATTAATTAAGATAATAATATAATGATGGTATGTTTGAATTCTTTAGATGAAATGGGTGTTAAAGGTGTGCAATATGGGAAAAGCTGTGATAGGTTTACATGATTTTTCACTTTATAAGGGTATTTTTATGCAAATGGTAGATGCAAGGAAGATGGATTGGATTATGTCACTTTAGTTATATTTTTATATTATTGTATCAAATTCTTATTAATTTGACACTTTTATATTAAGAACTATTCAATAGTTTGAACATTTTAGGTTTATGTTTTATAAATGGTTGATTGAATGTTAAGTTTATGTTTTGTACGAATATTTTGTCTATATTTGATTAAAACTTTTATCTAAGTATTTTATTAATTATTTAATGTTGGTATTGTAGATGCATGGATTCCTCGAATCATATTTTGATGATGAATTGATGAAGATAATCATTATTTCTCTAGCTGGGGGAGAGAATAAATATTTTCATTTATAAAAGCAACCACGTAGAACTTTTGCTCTATCAGGTCGTGATTGGATATTAAAATTTTTGAATGGGAAACTTACAAGGATTTATATAAACTTAAGAATGAGCAAGTAAATCGTCCTAGCTTGTGATATAAGCTGAAGAGTTCTATGATGCTTAAAGGCAACAAGTCATTTAATTGTGGAGGAACAAGTAACAATTTTCTTGATGACTATAGGGTATGGTGAGACAACTAAGGTCAATACAAAATGCTTTCGACGTTCGACCTAGACAATTTCAAGTACTTTTGCAAAGTCTTATATGCAGTTAATCGTCTTGAAAAAAGAGTCATTACTCCACCATCCTTTATTAATACGCCTTTTGAGATTCAACATAATTCGAAATTATTTCAATATTTTTAGGTATATTCATATAATTAATTACTATAGGAGCAATAGATGGTACAAATATTGATGCACATGCCTCCATAAGATATTTTTGTTAATAGTATACTCTTTATATGTTAGATAAGTTCTATTCGGTTGATTCAAGCTACACTAATATGTCTGGATTTCTTTCATCATATTGAAGTGAGAGATATCATTTGCAAGATTATAAAGGAAGAGGAAGACCTCAAGGTACACAGGAATTGTTTAACTATATGCATTTTTCATTAAGAAATGTTATTCAAAGATATTTTGGCATTTTAAAAGCAAGATTTCCTATACTTTCAAACATGCCAAGTTATGTTACGAATAAAAAATTTTAAAAACAAGATTTTCTATATTTCAAACATACCAAGTTATGATACGAACAAACAAAAATAAATCATTATTGCTTGTTGTGTTATACATAATTATGTTAGAATGTATGGATAAAATGATGAATTATTTGGCACTTGTGCTAAAAATGAATAAAAATTAAACAAAGTGAAAATGAAGATACAAGTTCTCAAGTAAAATATAATATCATTGCAACACAATTTGAAGTATGTTGTAGAAACGAGATGAAATTGCTAGACAAATGTGAAATGATTATATTAGTTCTAATTGATTTATGTTTCTTTTTGTAAATGATAACATTATTATGTTTTGAAGAATTATAATATGATGGACATCTTTTATTGATTAAAATGACTTAATGTAACTCTCTAATTTATAGAAATTTATTATATACAATTAATGTGCAAATTTCTTTAATTAGATAAATATGCATATATTTTATTTCTAAACATAATAAGAATTGATTAAATAATTAATTTGAAAACATAATATAATATATTAAAAATAATTAACATAAGAGTATAACTAAAAAATAGAAACAGGATGATCAAACTAAATATAATTTTTTATTTTTTATTACAAATCTTAACTAAATAGATTTTTGTTTCTAATTTTTATATTAGAAATTTCAACCAAATAGGTATTTATTTTTTAATTAAAAATCACAATAAAAAAATATAAGTACAATCAAATGGCCCTAACATTTCATGCAAAGCTTTAATAGAAAATGAATAGTTTGAAATTGTGAATATGGCAATTCGATATTGTAAAGACTTAGATGGACCACAAAGTCGATTCAGAATCCCTTTTGAATGAACAACTTGAAAATTGAGTCGCATTTCCATCTTTAGTGTTAAATAGCTAATGTTGTACACTATTTTTGTGAGCTTTTGCTTGTTGGCTGTGGCTATTCTGAAAAGAAACGTAATGGAGACCAAAGGACAATCACTCCAAGAAATTGAGATAGCTCTTCTACTCTCAGAATAAGGTCTGTGACCTTTCGTTTTTTGGCTGTGGCTATTCTGAAGAGAGACGTAATGGAGACCAAAGGACAATCACTCAAAGAAATTGAGATAGGTCTTCTACTCTCAGAATAAGATCTTTCTCATCTTCCAAAATCCGGTTTGTCCCAGGTTACTTTGGAGTTTTAACTAATGTGGCTTAGCTTACGTGAAAACGAAATGAATCAAGATCCTAGAGAACTGGAAAAAGATAATAGGTTAAATGGGCGCAAGAAAAAAATGATTTATCTTGGTTTGAATTTCTTGGTTTAGTCATGATTATGAATATCCATATCTGAATAAAATCTTCTTCCTGAAAAATTTTGCAGTTCATTGAAATTGAGTTACTTGTCAAAATAATTTTTTTAATTGAAAATATTTTTATTTTTTAAGCCCGACTTGATGTTCAGGCTCAAATTCCAACCACAAAACTCTGAATCCAATCAATTCTTGAGTAGAGCTTAACCAATATTAATTTGTGTTTGTTACAAGTTTAACAACGGCCCAAGAATTAGTATTTCTATCGTTTTAGCAATGTTTTAAAAATCGGACCGGACATCGAACCGGTTCAAGAAAATGTTTAAGGTTTAGAGGTTTAACCGGTAGTAAACCGCTATCAAACCGGAATATAATAAATAAGATGAAAATTTTATAAGAATAAATAAAAATAAAATATTTTATTGAAATAAAAAATACACCAATGTTTATTATTATCTAATGAACTAAAAATAAATAAATATGAGTTCAATATAAAACTTAAAATAATACTTAAGAGAAAAATTGTATTTCTGAAGGAGGTTGCGTCTCATCATTGTCAAAAGCTCCAAAATCTCCAACGCTATTTAAAGATTTGTAAACTACTCTTTCATCTAAAGTACTTGCATCCACTTCTTCTACTGCATTAAAATAAATAACAAATTAGTAACGTATGAAATTATTTTTAATTGTAAACTTGTAATACAGTATAATTTTAACTTAAATATAATCAAAATAAGATATGAACTGACCATCAGTAGATG
>JAOSBL010000004.1:16179657-16194105 GCA_027568915.1 Erythroxylum roraimae | reverse complement strand
AATCACTTCAGCATCTGGATCTAAACCAAGAGAATCATAATAATAGATAAAACAGATCCTCAGTAGGAATTTACCAACAGTGAAGACTTTCATGACTTAGAATCGAATTATTACAGACCTGGCATTCCTGGGAGGTTTCGTTTTTTCTTAGGTGGTGCCACTGGAAGTGAAGTGACTTGATTTCCCAACGAAGACACGCCCGTAGCTACTCCAAAAGCTGTAGAAACTGTCATGTGAGAGGACTTATCAGCCTCCATGGAGGCATCTGAGAAGAGAGAAGAGAGATCAAGAAGAGAGGAGAGATCAAGAAGAGAGAAGCGGCGCGATGGGTATTCTGAGAAGACGGAAGAGAGGAGAGAAGACGTAGGTTTTAATCCGGTTATCAAATAACTGGATCGACCGCAAACCGGCCGGTTCTCTAATAAACCGGCCGGTTTTTATAATCAGAGGTTATTACCTATAACCAAACCGGACACATGGCCAGTTCAGACTCTGTCCGGTCGGACCGGCCGGTCCGGTCCGATTTTAACAACATTGCGTTTTAGTTAATAAACGGACATTCAATTTCTGAAGTTGGATGGTACTATGTTATGCTGGTCGCTGAAAATGATACTTGAAAAGAGTTAGAGGACTGCTTTAGTAGTGATTCAACTGGGTACTATTTATTTTCCCAACTATAGAGGAAATGGCAATTTCCTACACTACACAAATAACGAGTATTTAGAAAACGCGACTCTCACGGTTCCTATTCTTCTTCCAAATATCAAAAGCAGCATCCACGTTTTCTTTTTCTTTCGTTTTCATTTTCTATTTTTTGGATGCAAACGTTGAGTTGACAAGATGATTCTTAACGCCACAAAATACCAAGTTTTCAACATGACCTACTGTGGCTAGAGTTAACGTGTACCTTCCCTACAGAGATAAACAAATATTCCAAGTCCATCATCTATCATCGTAATAGCTTTTCGAGCTTAACTACTGAAATAGGTATGTAATGTAAATGGGCGACAAAAACAACAAAAATAAGTCACTGTAGTTCACAAAATCAAGCTAGTCCTCAAGCGGCTAGTCACTAGCAGCCTTAGAATGTTTCATAGGCATAGCAAGAGACAAATCAAGCTGGTAACTGAAGTTTTTTGTTGTTTTTCCAGCTGCATCACATTAAAAATTGGGCGCACGTTAGATGAACAGAAATCTCTTGCACTATGTAAATACTTGAATCTATAAAAACCAAACCTTTCATAGTAGTAATAAAAGAAGTCCGCATACAACAACGTCTGTACAAGGCCTGAAATCCAAGCTGCGACAGAGCACCCACAATATAATGGAATTTAAATACAACATTGAAGAGAAAGGGAAAAAGACAAGAAAATGTAAATGCAGGAGGAAACACTGCAAATGAGAAGGTTAAAGCATAAAGCATCAATGGATTTAGGTGTCATTCAATGAACTTGTAATCAAAAGAATAAGTTCACAAGAAAAACATTAAAAATGTACCACGGCAGACAAGAACTTGTCTTTACTACATCGACGGATGAAGACTGCTGACAAGTGGCTACGTGTAATTAGATTATGCTCTAGGTGGAAGCCAGCCACAAAAATCAGTCAAAAAAAAAACCTAGCTAAAACTCCCCAATAAGGGTCTAACAAAATTGTTCATAGGCAATTCAAGACTTGATTCTTCCAACTTTCTTCCACAAGAACTCTATTTTCTGAACAGGAAACCAAAGACTATTCTTATTCTTAATAATTTCATTGTACAGCTATCTGGCTAATCATTACCCATCCAACCAAGCCACATAACAGGGGTCAGCAAGGCTAAACGTTAACAGTATGTTTGACAACCAAGAGAATTAAGCTGCTAAAGTAACTAGTAGCCATCATGTCCATGACCCTGAGTACCATGGATATATTTTCATAAAAAATACACATGGAAATAACAGAAGAAGATCCCAACTATTCTGTTCCGGAGAGTGTTTTATTGAAAATGAGAGAGAGAGAAAATTTCATACTTATCCAATGAACATAGTGTGGCTCAGTGAAGTAGCGATAGATCCAATTGAAAATGTATAATGCTCGGTATGCTCTGCATTAGACAAGTAGCATTAGCAAGGACATTATTCACTTTTTCATGTATTGGGGTGCAGGGCAAAATAGTACAAACAACAAGAACTCATAACAAAAAATGCTTTGAATTTGACATAGGAATTCCAACATTTGTCGTCCCTTTTCATGGGGAGTGGCTGGTAAGAAGAAAATTTCAACAATAACTAACAAGGATGGCGAGTACACTCGAAAGTATATTCTGTGTTGATTATCCCCCAAACATGTATGTGAAGACAAATGGTGAAAATCAAAACCATGATAAGCTACCAAAAAGTCCTATATTGAATCTCAAAAGAAATACTTGCAACTTCGAAGATACAAAAGAAAGACCAACAAGATATCATGAATTGGTACTACCAACAAATAGTGGAAGTTGCTAATCCCAATTTATAAATACTTAAATAGCTTACCCAAGAAGAAATACATATTGCCCAGTTAAGTTGTCAATATTTCTCGTTCTTTGTAATAATACAAGCTGAGGAAGTATGGCAACAGCTTCTAAGAATATGGAGAATGCCCACAAGACCTGAAATATTTGTTGTAACATATGTAAGAAAGAGACAGAATGGAAAAAAAAGCACAGCTAACTTTCTCAAATGAAGTCAATGGAAGATCCACAAGAGGTCAGTAATGTGAATTTGGAACTTCACAGTGGCATACAAAGCCATAGCACAAAAAGAGAAAATAAACTAAAGGCAAACCTCTTTAAAAGTGAATTTCTCATGAATGAGGAGGGCCAAGAGTATGCAAGGTAATACTAGGAAATAATGTCGGAAGGTGTCTTGATCTTTATCATAAGACCTGCGGACAAGCTTGTGGTGCCTCATGTACCAAACTATTGAAAATGAGCTCCCTAAAAATATCAATTTCATGACAGTGTTGTAGACAGATATAAAATCATTAAATAGATCTAAATAGCGAGTCACAAAAACAATGGTGTAGAGTTCCTGAGTCTTGAGCGACACCCCTGCATAGAGTAAAGGCCATTGGAAGTCAACAAACTATTCAATATACCACAAAATTTGCTGAACAATTCAAATTTATTAAAAAAAGAAAGCTAAAGCTCAGATATGATGTGATCAAATTTTGATAAATCAAAGGGTAAAAAGAGCCTAACGTTGAAAGCTTGTTCTGTCCAACTATAAAACCATGAACAAATAACGGGGTAAATCTTGTTTGCGTATTACTATGCCTTATGACACATCAAGATGATTTGAAGCATATGTATTCCTTTAGAAAGGCAAAAAGCATATCCGTTCCCTCCTAACCGTGGCTTTAACATATTCTTGTTTATTCTTATCGAGTATGTTTTGACTACTTTGAGGCCTATGTATAATATGGCCGAATTTCAGATGAATAACCAGTCATGCCAAACTGAAAGTCCACTCCAGATGTGAAGGACTTGTATACATCCGGATAGGATGAAGTTAACTTTTCTAATCTCAATGCTCTCTACCGAGGGATTTAGAGTAAACCCTAAAGGAAATGGGAAGTTTTTTTAACACAAGCAACGATGTTCTGCGGCATGGGAGCAGCATCACTTAACTAACAGCTCTACTTTTCATCCATAATTTATCAAGTGAGTTCACTAGGTCAGGGGATTGGAATGTAATTATGAAAGGCACAAAATAGCCTCCAATTACCTAATTCCGAAAAGGAAGGAACCAAACCACACCATTAATCTTCAGAAACGTGAAACAACGAAATTCATTCAAATTTCCGTCCAAGGTGCGCTAATCAACAAAAAGTTTATTTTCTCGACAATCTAGATCGAGCAGAAGAAAATGAAAATATATTCTTCCACATAAAAATTAATGTTACCAAAGGAATAAAACCCGAAACAACGAAAAAAAAAAAGACATAAATTTTACAGAAGTATATGTCGACAGATGGAGAGAGTACCTGCGCACGATTTGATGGTGTGGATCTTGAGAAGCAGAACGAGGACGCTTGCAAGGTGAGTCATATCACCCGCTAATCTAAATACATTCATCTCTGGTTTTTTTTTTTTTTTTATGCTTAACCCTTCAGTGAGCTCAATCTCCCTGATTTTATGGTACAGAGAGAAATTCTTACGTGACTACGGACCTCCGGTTATGGGGGTTTGCGGCGTACTTCGGATCTTGGGAAATGAAAATGGTTCAGCGTTATATGTAATTTTTGTTAAATTTTTTTTATTGAGCTCATTTGCGATTTTTATTTTAATTTTGCTGCGTCACTTCTCGAGTGTCCCAATTATATTTTGCCACGTAGTTCGTAAGCGCAAGTGGCTTTTATCGAGTCACTTGCTGTTGCCACATCGGCATCTTGCACTTAACAGTCATATGGTTAAATAATTATTTCTAATAGCAAATAATTCTTATAAAATAAAAGCTGGCTTATAAGCTTATGACCATATTTAGTTATCCTTCCTTTGAGAGACATTTTCTTCTTTTACAATTACCTATGTTTTTTGAAAACCAGCTGAAAACTAATTGATAGTAAAACTGATAAAACAAAAAGTTTAATTGATATTAGATCGTTATAAAATTAATTAAATATTAACAAAATTAAAAAATTAAAATATGATTAAAGAAGAATATCTTTATTTATCAAAGAAATGAAACTTTAATTAAAAAAGGAGATCATTAAATAATAATTTATTAATTTATTAAATTGAATTAGTTTTTTTAATAATAAGGATTATTAAAGTAAATTAAAAAAAATAAAAAAATAAATTATTCAAAATTTTATAATTGAATCGGTTGAACAAGTTATGTTTTTTAATAATTGCTTAAGACTAACTAGCATCGTTGTATCTTTAAGTCAAACATTTTGCTTTTTAAAAAAAAAACCCTTAATGCTATTATTTGCCATGATAATAACAACTTAGTAGTTTTAGCTTCATAATTGGGCTATTTACTCCCTCCCGCCTCCCTCCTCCCTCCTCCCTCTTCTTTTACTTCTAGTAATGTCTAAATCAAGAAAAGTTACCTTTAAGTTTTAGGGTGCTACTTCATTGCAAAAGCTCCAGTACTGCCCCCATCAAAATTGAAAATTGTACCACCATAGTTCATCCTCGTATAGATATCCTAAAGGAAGATGGGATACCATACATATTGATTTCTTCTTCAACAAAAAGCTACCTTTTCTAGTGTTAAATGCTTGTTTATATTATCACCGAAAATAATAAAGTCTTCAAGAAGTTTTAATTAATGAAAAAAATATTTTCTTATTCAATTTTGGACTAGTGAAGCAAGCACAAAGTATCACTGCGATTGATCTATGACATTTTAACAATTAGCCTCTTCTCATCCAAAAATGGAATCCTAGAACTCAACTCCAAAACATCAAGCTAAAGCAGGTGTTATTATGGATCAACATCCGTAACAGTTTACTAAAGTACTGTATAACTAAAGGGATTAGCCACTTAGCTAGCTATATAGGAAAACCTTTATTCCTATACGAAGCAACTACTAGTTTGAAGAGGTTTATTATGTAAGAGTCTACTTCTTAGTGGACATTAAGTAAATATTATATGAGAAATTCCCATCTCATGATATTGGATGAAGATGGTAAACTCTTTGATGACTCATTCTTTGTAACCTACTTATGGAGACTTGATCAACCCAATTAGAATAAAATATGGCAACTTATAGGTAGAAGATTCACATTAGGTGAATATCAAAAGCTTATGAACCTACATTTTGAAGAGACTATTAATGGAACTGAAATAGAGCTAGTTGATATAATGTAAAATGAAAATCAATAGAAAAGAGATATGGGGTTGAAGATCTAATCCCACCTGCATTTGAGGAAAATACTAACATTGTAATTTAAGCTATTTGTACTCCTTTAAAGGATGGCACAAAAAATTACAAAATAGATGACTCAAAGGGGGGAAGAGACTGCAAGTACAAAACTTGTAATCAAAATGCAAATCATTCTCATAAAGATCACATATCTAACTACCTAGATACAAGCAAAAAGCAATATGGAAATGAATTAGGTAATGAATTCAAAGCTATAGGTAAAAGGACATCTAATAGAACAAGGAAAGGATCTAAAACATCCCCTAATCTATGACTATATTATCATGAAATGTATGAGGACTTGATGTCCCAACATGTAATTAGCTTTGCAAGATTTTTTAGAAATTATTAAAACTTTTTTTGGGGCCTTTCGGAAACTAAAATAAAATAGGAAGTTGTAAAAACCTAAAGTTCTTGAGGAAGCAATAGCATACGATTTCAGATCACCAAAGATACTATAATGGTAGAATGATAATTTCTCTAGACCATAAAAGGATTGAAGTGGTTCATTTAATAATTAAGGAACAATTTATCCATCTTTTAGTTAGAATAAAGCTAGATAAAATTGGTTTTCAAATAACTTTTGTATATGCTTTTAACCATGCATTCCAGATATTCAATCTATTAAGCAAGTTGAACAATTTAAGAGTTGCCATTAGTTCACCATGGATCCTAATTGGTGATTTTGATAATATGCTCCACCCTATAGAAGTTGAGGGAAACTCATGTGTTAGAAATTTCTTTGAAAACTTTAGAAATTGTGTAAGCAACATAAAAGTGGTAGATTTAAAATGGAGGATCTTTTCACACATGGAGTAATAACCACAAAGGAAGATGGTTTTTAAGGAAAAAGATTGACAAGGCTTTTATTCATGGCTTATGGTTATCCACCTTTCCAAACAACTCAACCTTATTATATAATCCCTTGTTTTCTAATCACACCATTATAATGATTTAGAATTTCTATCCTTCCAAAAAAAATAAAAATCCAATTAGGTTCGATAATCTCTTGGTTGAAGTGGATGGTTTTAAGGAGGCAATCCGAAAAGGTATCATATATGAAATTTAAGGGCATAAACTTTTCACTTATAAGAGAAAATTACAAAAAGATCAAGGATGAATTAAATGCCTTAAATAAAAGGATTGTTGCAAATACTCAACATGCAATAATAGAAGCAAGGGAAAAACTAAATAGGGTATAATATAATTTCTATCATTCCCTATCAGATGAGGCTTTTCAAGAAGAGGGGAAAGTTGCATTGCTCAAATATTCTCAGACTAAAAAATGGGGATAAGAATAGTCATTCCATAAATTAGTGCTTATAATGAAAAATATCGACAAAATCATATCTCTTACAAATGATATGGTAGTAAAGACAAAAAATCATTAGGGTTTTCTTTAAGTGATGTTCAACTTCTTGTTCAACCCTTTTGTTTCTTCTGCTTACAAATCTTCCTTAGTATGCACTCTTCATTCTATTATCAATGAAAAACTTACTAATCTTGAGGATGATTCCTTGCTAAACCTGTCGTTAGTAGAGAAGTAGAGGAAGTATTATATTATTTCAACCCCAACAAGGCTCTAATGAATGGATTTTTCTTCCAAAAAGCTTGGCATATTAAAACAACAGTGACAGAAACAATTTTAGAATTCTTCAATTATGGTAAGATGTTGAAGGAGGTTAACAAAAACTTCATTTATCTAATCTCTAAGGTCCCATCTCCTTCTTCTTTAAAAGATTTCAAGCATATAGCTTGCTATTAAAATCATTTCCAAGATGATTGCAAACATGCTCAAGTGTTTGCTTCCCATATATATTGATTCATCCTAGGGAGCTTTTATAAAGGATAGGCAAATAGGGGATAAAATTATTTTAGCTCAGGAGTTCTTCTAATAATATAATGGGAAGCATACAAAATTTTTTTTTATGCCCTCAAAATTGATCTATATAGAGTGTTTGATAATATAGATTGGAATTTTGTAATCAACAAATTAAAAGCTTTCAACTTCTTAGATGTCTTTGTTGGATGGATTGAGTAGTGTATAACCTCAAATTCCTTTATTTTATTAATGAATGGAGAATCTATAAAGCTTATTAAGGGAGCTATAGGTCTAAGACAAGGAGATTCCTTATCTTCTTATCTCTTCATTCTAAGTATAGAGGTACTTTTAAGACTTATCAAATTATTTATCAACTATGAGAAGCTCTTTAAATTCCACTCAAAATGCAAAAATCTAAGGATATACAATTTCATTTTTTAGACGAATTACAATCTTCTAAAAATATGATGCCAATTCCATTTTTGCTTTAATGACTACAATAAACACCTTTAATCAACTTTCATAATTATCCATTAATAAGGAAAAGAGTATATGATCTTGCTCTTAATGCACAACACCTAGCTAAATTGTTCTCCTCTTTGAAATGATTGAAAACCAAGAAGCCCACTCTTACCTATCTAGGTATTCCAATCACTTTTAAGAGGCCATCCTCTAATGACTATCATCGAAAAGATACAACAATAAATCACAAATTGGTGTCATTTAATCTTTCTTAAGCTAGCAGAGTTTAATTTTTTAATTTTGTATTTAATAAATTTTTATGTGTATCGATACTAAAGTCTTATGCTTCTTAAAGGAATTAATAAGACAATTAAGAGATTATTTAGAAGCTCTCTCTAGTTAGAAGATCTTTCCAAGAATGCATTAGCCAAAGTAAAATGGTGATATTTGTCTTCTAAACTTTAAAGGAGAATTAGGCATTGTTCTTATCAGAATTAATAACAAAATGCTTATGATCAGAAGAATTTGGAGGATAATCAAAGACAAAAAAGTACTTTTGGTTAGATGGGAACATTTTGTATACTTGAGGAATGCAAATTTTTAGACCATTCATCTTAAATACAATGCTTTATAGACTATGGTTCAAAATTTCAACTGAGGGAATTAATAAGATGGAGATTAAGTGCTACATTGGAAATGGCCTTTACACAAACTTCTGGTATGATAATTGGCTTAATTTTAGACCTCTTAAAGGAGCACCTGAATTTGATGGTCTTCACAGTATAATTTCAAGATTTGATATGGTCAAAGAAGTGTTGAGACATAGAAGAGGATGCATTGAAATGCTTTTAAGAAGTCATCTAATTACTACAATATTAAATATAAACCTTCTTCTAGACAAGGAGGGCACCACTTGGTGGAACAGAACACAAATGGAAAATTGTCTAATGGTTCTTATAGGATGCTGTTGAAAACTTATGCTCTAAAGATCAAATGGTAGAAACTAGTATAGTTAGTACATGCTAATCTTAGATCACCTTTCACCATTTGGCTTGTAATTAAAGAGATATTGTCCACTTTAGATAAGATCAAAACAATTATAAGCATTCCAAGCACCTGTTCATTATCCAACCAAGAGGATGAATCTGTTGAACATCTACTTTTTAAACGGGGACACTCCTCTTTCATACAAAAAGGAGCTTTTTATCTAAGTACTTTACCTCCTCCTCCCTCTAACTAGTTTGATGTCATCCTTTTGTCATGCCTATATAATAATATCTATAATGGTATTAGCATATAAAATCTACCTTATAAATGCTATTTATGCATTGTAGAGAGAAAGGAATATAAGAATTTTTCAAAAATAAGCTAAGCACAAAGTTGTTCTTCACTTATAGCTATTTGAGCAAACTAGAAAACAACTAATTATTCAGAAGATACATCTCATATACAGTCCAACTATAACCACCATTTACAACCTTCCTACAAATCTTAGTTGAAGTTAAAAGTTAAAACAATAAAATTGGAATCCATATTACTCCTTCAAGCTTATTGTCTAATTAAAAGAATCTGAATTGTTGTTCCAAATGGGAATCCTTATTATTTTTTCAATTATAACAATCCCCTATTGTTCACTAGCTCTATCTTTTAGTTTTTTTTTTCGGCCAAGGATGACTACTAAGTTGTATCTTTATAAGAAACGAGTTATAACTTAAAAGCATAACATTCAGTTTGCACTAATTCTTTAATTTCTTTAAAAAATTATGAAAATTATTTATTACCTACTTATGCAATAAAAATTAATTTGGATTCAAAATTTCTTGAAAATTTTTTAATATCACCAAAGATATGTTTATATATTTAGGTAATATTAATTTAGATTTTGTATCTCATGTTTATAATGATTGTAATTCAACTCTCATTCCTTCTTATAAACAGTTATGATCAACTAGTTAGTAGCCAATTAACTAGTGATTTGGACTCTAATATTTAACAAATTTTAAATTATTTATAATAATCAACAAATTAAGTCATTATCAGTGAGATATCTTAACAAAATCCTTACCCTAGATTAACCAATCTAATATATCATATTAAAAACAAAAAACATAAATCTTATAATTGAATTAAAGGAAAATATAGTGATAAGTAATATCCAATCTACTAAGTATGAAATAATCTTGAATTTCTTTTAAAAGGAAATAAGGAATAGACAAAGTTAAAATTTATGAAATCTAGAGTGTTCTTGAACTTCTTTGATAATGTCCAACTGCATAAACTATTTTAGAAAACTGTACCTATATAAGAAATAATTAAAGAGGGAAAAAGAAATAAAGAAAACAAAAAAAAAACTAAGAATTAACTATGTTGAAAAGAACTTAAAACCCTAAAATGAATAATGTTCAAAGATAAGAAACCTAATATAATTATGAAGATCTACGAAAAGATGATGAACAAGGATAAAATATAAGAAAAAATAAATGATTTTATAATTTGACATGTCAAGAGACCTAAAACCTAGAGGAAATACACCTAAACATAAGAGAAATAAGAAAGAATGAAGATATAGCTACAAAAGTTATAATTTGACAGTTTCTTTCTTCATTCATAGGATTTTGATGTATAAAGGCTTAAACAAATGCTTTATTCGATCAACTAATAGAAAATTTCAGGTTTATATGTTTGGTTGACCAGACGGGACAATTAATCAAACAATGGTATCTTTTCACTATGTTAGATGTAGAATCACACTTTGGTATCCAATAAAGATTTTACCCCTTTCTTTTACCTTTCAAATGTCCTTTAAATCAACTCAGTATGATATTTGTAGAAAATAGTTACCATTAAACTACTAATCATTACTCACTTTAATACATGATAGAGATATATAATACTTCTACCTCTTTTCCATATTTATTTTTTAAGTTCAAGTTAAAAGTAATAAATACAACATCTTATAAAGTTGAAAAAAAAATATCACTAAGGTTTTTTCTAGTTATAAGTAAAATTATTTTTTAATTTTGTACTTCCTCTCATTTTTGCTTAATTCCCAAAAAATGTTTTCAAAAATTAAAATCTATTTAGTAGAATAAATCTATCTAATAAATTCAAACTTATAAGGTAAATTATAAATATATAAGATAACTATATTGAATCCAAAATTAAATATTTTCATAAAATTTGTTTAACTAACCTCTTACCATTAACCTAACCCATAAACTTATATACCTAATATCTTCAATTTGAAGATACCATCAATCTATTATTTACATGCTAAATTAAAACTTTAAAGTTCAATATATGAGAGTTTTCTAGTTGAATTAATGAAGAAGAAACTAAGTCAATTACGTAATATGAATTAAAATTGATCAGAAGGTGGTTAAGAAGCTAGCGAAACAAGGTTCTCTCTTATAAAGGAAGACATCAACTTTTCATCTAGTTTTTATCGGTCTTCACATCTGATGGAGCTCACATATGGCGATTATTAGTAAGAAAATGAAGACTATGGAAAAGATGGTTAGAGAATTTCAATGGTCTAAACTTGAAGATAAAGCTAAAGTGCCTATACTAAAATGGTCTGAAATCTGCTTGCCCAAGGGGAATGGAGTCTAGGGATTAATTATATCAAAACCATGAGTAAGGTGCTTCTAATTAAGAGAATTTGGAAGATCTGCACTAACAAAGAGTCACTTTGGGTTCAATATATATATATACCCATTTCTCAAAAGGTAAGAGCTATGGATAGTTAAGCTATAAGGCAACACATGATGGACCCTAAGACAAATTTTTTAGATGAGGGATTCAATAAGCCTTGTGATCAAACATATATAGGTAATGGAAAAGACACTTTATTTTTGGTTTGATAATTGAAATAATTTGGGTCCTTTATATAAACTATAAAAGTTTGGCATCCTCAAAGTGAGCATACCTATGAACATAGAAGCAATCATAAAAATAAATAGCTAGAGTTAGCCATTTCATGTTTCAAAGGGTTTTGGACTACTTAAACATAACCTCCCTTCCAATCCCCTTAAAGAGGATTCTATCCTTTAGCTCAATAATAACTCTACGAAATTTTGAAACCAATCTTACAAGAATCTCCTGATGGGATCACAAGGAAATTTTGATAGGTATAGGCTAACATGGAATCATAATCTGATCCCCAACGTCTCCTTTGCATTTTAGCTTGTCTTAAGAGAAGACTGGGTACTAAAGACGCTCAAGAAAGACTCCACATGGATCCTATTTATGTCCTTTATCAATCTTGTAATAATGATATAAAATAGCCTTGCTTTAATTGTATGTTATCTACCATACTTTGGAATCATAAACCTGCCCTCTACAATCTTTAATATAGTTACCTTTACAGGAAAATACCGTCTCTTTAACTGCAGAATTCAATTTTCATATAAAGAGTACCTAAATGGGAGAGTCTTGCCACTGTTTAATAAAAACCAGATGGAAGTGCTTAATTCCATGAAAACTAATAAAATAATCCATTTAAGGGCTAGATGCAACGACCAAAACCTAACAACGCACGTCTCCATCATTCATGCTCTTAATTATGTTTTCCAAAGTTCTTCACTTTAGAAAAAGCTCAAGAAACTATCTTTAAAGGAAGTAGATGGGAACAACTGTACTAGTTCCTTTTATGAGGAAATGAGGAACTACATTCTTGATATACAAGTCACTGATCTACCTTTTAGAAGAAATTTTATACATAGAGCAATAAACAAAAGGAAAAATGTTTTTGAGGAAGAAATTAGATAGGGGTTTATGCAATATGGAATGGTTTCGATCCTTGCCTGTCTAAAGCTATACTTCCAAATTGAAGCTTCTAGGATCATTCCCCAACAATTATGCATTTTGACTCAGTAATATCTTTAAACAAAATAGCTTTTATATTTAATAACATCTTAATTAACTTAAAAGGTTTCAATGAGGTAGTCTGTAGAGGCCTCAGCCTCAATATCAGCGGCACCAAGAAATACATAAACTCGAGGAGCGAAACAGTATAACACGAGAACTTAAAATTTATAAGCCTATTGTTGGTAATACTCATTATTTGTTAAATACAAAAAAGCTCTTAATAAAGGTCAATATGAGCTTTACAATGAACCTTCATGTCCAATGCTTGAAGAAGTAGAAAAGTAGGCTCCACATAACTTCACATAAGTTGTCAATTTTGATCATTCTCTAATGAAGAAAAGATCAATAATCACCTAGTTGAAAGATGGTGATACGAATTCAACTTGTTTCCATAGACTAGTGGTCTCAAAAAAATTTTTTAACAAAATTGTATCTTTAGAAGGTATAGATTCTTTTTTAAACATTCCAAGTAAATTTATTAAGGAAGTTGAAAACTACTTCTCATGCTACCCTAGGGTCTCCTTCATTTACTATTTCTTCAACAAATCTTATTAAGGAATTGAGCTTCTCTCCAAACCTATCATTAATAAGGAGTAGGGATGGCAATGAGCTGGCTTATGGCCCAGATTTAGATGTTTTCAATGGGGCTAGCCCATGGACCATTCTAAGCAAAACGATATCATTTTTCTTAGAAGAGTTAGGCCTTGGGTAGGCCTGAGCTGCCGCCTGGGTTTGGGCAGCCTAAGCTTAGACCTAATTACAAAAAGATATTGTTTTACACTTTTAATTTTAAAAAAATTGGCAAGGTGATAGTCGTAGACTATATAATATTTTAGTGGGTAGTTTAGTACATGTTTAGTAGTTAAATTGAATTATTAATGCATGTTTAGGTCAGGTTTCGGTTATTTAGTTAGATATTTGTGTTTTGAGTGTTTTATGAGTTAGAGTTTTTAAGCTTCAATTTTATGTTTTTTGAGGTGCCTTGATGTGTTTCTAGTGTTTCAGGGCAAATATAGAAGAACAAAGAAGATTCAGAGAAAAGCCGAAGGAGCAACCAGGCCGACAATCGTGGCCTAAAAGCCACGATAATGACAAAAGCATCAGGGAGGAGCCACAATCGTGGCAGAATTGCCATGATCGTGATAAAAGGCTCATTTAGGGGCCACGATCTTGGCCTACGAGACAGAAGCACACATATAGCCTTCCTGATTTGAGTTTTTTAGGGACTTTTCGGACCTTTTGGACTTAGAAAAAGCCATAGGGTTGCCCAAATTAGAAAAACCTATAAAAGGGTTATTAAGAAACCTTAAGGGAACCTCTAAAATGAATCACACGTTAGTACAAAACTTAATAACAATATAAAGATGCACAAGAAGGGGGGGTTGAATTGTGGTAAAC
>JAOSBL010000004.1:16161758-16177990 GCA_027568915.1 Erythroxylum roraimae | reverse complement strand
ATTATGTATGAGATATATAATGAAACAATATAGGATGGATAATAAATTGCATCTAGACAAGATGGTATTTATTAAAATTTAAAGCCTGAAAAGATTGAGTGGGAGAGGATGCTCATGAGAGAGTCCACGATCTCCATATGATGGTCAAAGCTAAAGAAGTAATAGTTATAACTATAGCAGCACCAAAATCGACCTTAAAATAAAAGGGTCAAGGAGATCAAATGATTAAAGGAAAGAGATTGCTTGAGCTCAATTGGTTTAATGAAGGAAAATCAAGAAGTAAAGGAGACGAGGGGGAAGGAGTTACTATGCACTGAGCAGATTAAGAATTCACCAATAAAACTAATTTCATCACTGAAATTTTCAGAAATATCAAAGAAACAGAAATAGTGTTATGTGGGAGATATTTCGCTTAATATTTTTTCTTGAAAAATAAAAGAGTCAAACAGTTAACTATAAAAATTTAGAAATGGAAGAAGAGCTTTTGCTTTTAGTGAGAAGAGAAAGCAAATCTCTCTATGTCCCGTTCAACCCTTTAGAAAGTTTTTGAAGAGACTTTCAAGTTACAGGAAAGTTTGTTGAAAGGTGAAAAACCAATGTCGTTTACTAAAAACAATAATAAAAGCTAGTCTTTGTAAACTAATGTTGATATATTTCTCCTTAGTTATTGGGATTTTATAGCTATAATTATATTCTTAGGCTCCTAACTATAGTTTTAGGATTAATTGTTGAGATCTCTTCCATTACTGTACATTATAACTAGTACATTTTTTAGAAAGTAATGAAGAACATAATTATTTTTCCTTCTTTTTCTTCTCATCTTTTAAGTTGGTATCAAAGCATACAAAACCTTTTGAACATGAGAGAAAATCCTATTCCTATAACTGTTTAATCCAAAGGAGCTTTTAATGCATGCATCATTCTTTCTAAATCAAATAATGACGTTTGGTTACAACTGATGGAGATGCATATTGTTGAAAAACTCTCTTATATTCGTGACAAAACAAAACCACCTATATAATTTGAAGATGTGTATAAGAAGTGGTCAGTTGAAAATTAAAAAGTTAAAAGATGGTTACTGATGTTTATGAGTCCAAAGAGTATGAAGTGATAGTTATGATTACCCACAGCCTATGAAATCTGGAGAGTACTAGCAAAATCCTTCCATGATGGAAGTTATGAATTGCAGTTGTTTGTCTTGAACTAAAAGGCATTCAATTGAAAATAAAATGGAACACCTCTCTCTGAATACTATGGATAGTTAACTAAAGTCTTTCAAAATTAAATCACCGGAAAAAATTATCATAAAGGATCTTAAAGATGTTGAAGAATATCAAAAGTTTTTCCTAGCAGGTTTAGATGATGTTTTTGAACAAGTTCGTGGAGAGATTATAAGGAAGGAATCAATTCTCACTTTGGAAGAATGTTCTGCATTAATTTGGCAAGAAGTGGTACAACATGAAATGTTGAAAAGAGAATATGGAAACCTTGAAGCTGTTGCTATGTTGGTTGGAAACAAATCAAAGACAACCATTGGTGGAGAAAAGTCTACATACAAATGCATGCATTGCAAAAAAAACTGGACATACTGAAGATCGTTGCTATGAAATTATAGAATATCTAGATTAATGGGACCATAATCGAGCACCCTAAAAGAAGAACTTCAAGAAAACTCCAACTGCTTTTATTGTTGAGACCAAAATCAATGATGATGTCGTTAAGAAGACTTTTGCATTAGCAGTAGCTACAGATAATAGTGGTAAGACTTCTATTGTTTCTACACTTATCCATAATAGTATATGGATAATTGATTCTAATGCTACAAATCATATGACCTTTGATTTTAGAAAGTTTATTGAACTCACAGAGTCCTTATAAAATTTTGTTTCTACTACAAATGGTGATAAAGCCCAAATTGTTGGGGAAGGGTCTTTAACTCTCACTAATACTCTAAATTTAGATTCTGTTTTGGTTATTACATCAATGGATTATAACCTTTTGTCTATTTCTTAAATAACAATGGTCTTATCTTACATTGTAATCTTTTAGCCTAACTTTTGTCTCTTTAAGGACGTCCAAATAAAACAAACAATTGGTTGTGGTATTAAGAGAGGGAAATTGTATTATCTAGACCTAACGTCAAGGAGTTTAGACAAGTTGCATCAAGTTTTTGCCATAGAAGACTCAAAGGTGGAGAAAAATATAGCTAAACTCTAGTTGTGGCATCGACATTTGGGGTATACATCTTTTGGGTATCTCAGAAAATTATTTCCTACTTTGTTTGAAAAAACTGATGTCTTTAGTTTCCTCTGTAATGTTCGTGAACTTACGAAATGTCATCAAAATTCATTTCCAATAGTGTTCAATAAGAGTCCCTTGCCTTTTATCCATTCACTCTAATGTATGGGGTCCATCCAAAATTCCAACTTTGAATAGGTCTTGTTGGTTTGTTACTTTTATTGATGATTGTACAAGGATGACTTAGTTGTGGTTAATGAAATCCAAGAGTGAAGTGAATTTATTGTTCTAGAAATTCAATAAGATCATTCAAACTCAATATAATGCACATGTTTGAGTTCTTCGCAGTGATAATGATGGAGAATATCAAAGCTTTAAATTGAAACATTGTGGAAGCACAAGGTATTATTAATCAAACTACTTACGTGGATACAACCCAATAGAATGGGGTAATCGAGAGGAAAAATTGACATTTGCTACATGTTGTTCATACCTCATTCATTCAAGCTTATATGCCACTTATTAGCGAGAAGCTCTTTCTTCTGCTACATATTTGATTAATCAAACTCCCTCCCAATCTATTGAATTTCAAACACCATTTCAAGTCCTCACTAATGTTATAGCTGCTTTACCAATACCAAATTTGCCTCCTCATGTTTTTAGATGTGTAGCATTTGTGCATATCCATAAAAATCAACATAACAAGCTAGCTCCAAGAGCCGTAAGGTGTGTTTTCTTAGGTATGCAACAAACTTAAAGGGGTACTAGCGTTATCATGCTCTAACTAAATGTACGTGTATCACAATTAATGTGGTCTTTTATAAAGATACAATATATTTCTTTAAGTCTGAACTTTAGGGGGAGTATTAAAAGTAAATTCAGACTCTTGATTATAAACTTCAGGGGGAGTGCGAAGGTGACTGCCATGTTTCAGATGGTAATGATGGTGCTAATAATCAGTTGGATCATAAAGAGGAGCAGGAAGGGGCTATTGAACTAGAGGATATTAAACAAGAATGGACTACTGAGGAGGAGGATGTTGGTCCATCAAATTTAGAAGTTGAGACTCTCACTAATATACCACAACAATCATTTACTGAGGATGTTCCTATTCTTAACCCTGAGCCACCCAAAAAGCAACTACTAGGGCATTGTACTAGAGGTATTCCTAAGCCTATATATGAATATGAAGTTTCAAGTAGACTTAAATATCCCATGAGTCATTATGTATCAAATATTAAATTTTCATAATCAAATAAGTCATTTATAAATCAATTATCTATTATATCTATTCCTAATGGTGTGTAGGAAGTTCTAGATTTTCCAAGGTGCCGTAAGGTGTGTTTTCTTAGGTATGCAACAAACTAAAAGGGGTACTGGCGTTATCATGCTCTAACTAAATGTATCTGTATCACAATTAATGTAGTCTTTCATAAAGATACAATATATTTCTCTAAGTCTGAACTTTAGGGGGAGTACTAAAAGGAAATTCAGACTCTTGATTATAAACTTTAGGGGGAGTGCGAAGGTGACTACCATGCTTCAGATGGTAATGATATTAATGATGGTGTTAATAATCAGTTGGATTATAAAGAGGAGCAGGAAGGGGCTATTGAACTAAAGGATATTGAACAAGAATGGACTACTGAGGAGGAGGATGTTGGTCCATCAAATTTAGAAGTTGAGACTCTCACTAATATATCACAACAATCGTTTACTGAGGATGTTCCTATTCTTAACCCTGAGCCACCCAAAAAGCAACTACTAGGGCATTGTACGAGAGGTATTCCTAAGCCTATATATGAATATGAAATTTCAAGTAGACTTAAATATACCATGAGTCATTATGTATCAAATAATAAATTTTCAGAATCAAATAAGTCATTTATAAATCAATTATCTATTATATCTATTCCTAATAGTGTGTAGGAAGTTCTAGATTTTCCAAGGTGGAGAGTTGCAATGAATGAGGAAATGAACTCTTTACAAAAAAAAAAAAAAAACTTGGGAGATTGTTGAATGCCCACCAAGAAAGAAGCTAGTTAAATGACAATAGGTTTACATTGTAAAAAATGCAAATGGCATACTTAAAAGGTTCAAAGTAAGATTGGTGGCAAAGGAATATGCAACAATACTTTAACAACATTGATTTTATCTACAAGAGCAAATGTCTCTATGTAATCAAACCTACTGGATTGATTACACAAATACATTGCTCTTGTAGATAAAATCAATACTGTTAAGATTATTGTTATCCTTAGCTATAAACTTGGTTTAGCCTTTGCAACAATTTGATGTAAAGAATGCTTTTTTGCTTGGCGACTTGTCTGAAGAAATCTATATAGAGCTTCCACTAGGTTGTAAGGTAGCAAAAAGGTAGAGTAAAAAGGTTTGTAGATTGAAGAAATCATTGAGTGGGTTAAAGCGGTCTCCAAGAGCATGGTTTTGAAGGTTCACAAATTTATGATAACTTTCGGATATAATCAAGGTAATTCTGACCACACTTTATTCTTGAAAAGAAGGCAAGGTAAAATCACTACTCATGTTGTATATGTAGATGATATGATGGTGACAGGAGATGATCCAGAAAAGAGGAAGGCACTATAAGAATACTTGTCTAAAGAATTTGAAACGAATGATCTTGATTGCTTGAAATATTTTCTTGGGATTGAAGTTTTTAGATTGAAGAAAATAATTTTTTATCAAAAAGAAAATATGCATTAAACTTATTACAAAAAACTAGTATGTCAACATGTCAACCAGTTGATGCACTAGTTAAGGAAGGCTTGAAGTTATGCGTAGAAGCAGACCAAATACCAGTTGATAAAGGAAGATACTAAAGGCCTGTACAAAGGCTAATGTACTTGGCTCACACAAGACCTAGCCTCGCTTATGCTTTAAGTATTGTTAGTCAGTTTAAGCATAATCCTGGAGAATAACATATAAGGACAATTATGAGAATTTTGAGGTATCTAAAATCTGCTATAGATAAAGGAATTTTGTTTACAAAAAATACAAATTGGTAAAGTATAAATGTGAATGCAGAAGCTGACTGGGCTGTATCATTAGAAGATAGACAATCAACTTCTAGCTACTTCACATTTGTGAGTGGTAACCTGGTTATATAGAGAAGTAAAAAACAAAACGTGTTTGCTTGCTCAAGTGCAGAAGCTGAACTCAGAGGTATAGCACTTGGTATCTCTGAAGCTTTGTAGCTCAAACTACTTTTACAGGATTTAGGCTATCGACTAAAGCAACTAATTAGTCCCTATTGTAACCACAAAAGCTCTTTGTGATATAGCTCACAATCATGTTCAACATGATGAAACAAAGCTTGTTAAGGTTGACAGATTCTTCATTAAGGAGAAGTTAGATTAAAAAATTGTGGAGTTGCCTAAGATTCTATCTAAGAATCAATTGACTAACTTTCTTACTATTAACGCAGCTTCAAATCATGTGTTCTCAAAATTTCTTGGCAAGTTGGGCATGCGTGACATATATGCACCAACTTGATTTCTTGGCAAGTTGGGCATGCATGATATCTATGCACCAACTTGAGGGAGAGTGTTAAGATTTTTCTCCTTAATTGTTGAAATCTGCAGTTGTAAATATATTCTTAGACTCCTAATTATAATTTTAGGATTAATTATTCATGTTTCTTCCCTTATTGTACATTATAACTAATACGTTTCCAAGAAAGTAACGATAAACAAAATTATTTTTCCTTCTTCTTCTCATCTTTCAAGTACTACTTATGTACCAGGTATTTCACATTCTTATTTTAAAAGACACGCAAATCTTCTTTTCTTAACTAAGAAACAAAATGGATAAGCTTTATCTAGTTGGAATTATTAGTTATCAGGCGACTACCTTAGGACAAGACATGCAATAATATAAAAATTTGCGAAATAAACAAAACTCTGCTGTCTAGCAAGGCCCCGAAATCAACTTCCAAGGCGAAAACGTAAATTGTGTTGACTGAATGCGTTCATCAATTTAAGATTTTTACTAAATATGTAACTGAAGATAACAGGATACATATGAGGGGATATATAAATAAGAACTATTAGCAAATTAATCCAACTGCTTCAATGTGCATAGCAAAAGCATTTATAACTACTTGCTATTCTTTTTAGCCTTGCAAGTACTTACGTGTAAACCTGAAACAACTCAAAGGGTGTGATGACAAAGCCATCGTTGAAAAATACTTCATTTGAAGTCGGATCATGACTCCCTATCTTGAAGTTGTGACGGTGCACGGTCCCTTTTGTTGCCACTGCCATGGTAAAACGAGAGCAACTAAGATACTATAAAGATGAATTTAGATCAGTAATAAAGGATTAAATAGGAACAAATAAAATTAATGAAGAGGGAATTTGGTATTCCCACAGTATGCACTTCAAACTGAAGGCTCTAGGGAGATGTTGATTTTAGTTTATTAAGTTTTCCCTGGAAAATAAAGGTGAGAATATTGAACCCTTAGTCTATGTAAATTGGATGAAACTAATGACTAAGAAATGACAATCAAGTAGTGTAGACATACATTTCCTATTGGTTTAGAAATTTGTATCCCTGAAACTTCAAAGGTAAACACGTACAATTTAATTTTAATTAGGTGATGAACGTTCTCATTAGTCAGTTCTTTTATCCAATTATGGTCTTAATTGCCAAGAGAATTTGCCTCCACAGTATAAGGCTAGCTAGTTATTGTCACTAGCTGGAGGTTGCTTTTGCTTCCAAACAATGAAGTATGATGATTTGGTTTGTTATGGGAACGGCATGGAGAAATCCTTAGCGTGTTGAAAACTCGATAATAGTCTCTCTCACCTTTTTCTTTTCCATGGTTCGCAGGAAGCAGAAGCGAAACAATATATATATATATATATATAGCATGTTTTATGCATCATTGCAAGATAGACATTCACAGGGACGAATATACTTTGGTTCCATGGACTTTGCTTGTTTTCTGGCATTTCTAATATTTGTTGGGGTACTTGCAGGTGTGATGGGTGACAATAGCTTTGATCAGAATTATTATATTACCTGGGGAAATGGGAACGTTTTGTCACTTCAAGCAGGGACAGAAGTTCAGCTATCCCTCGACAAATCATCTGGTCATTTCCTTCTTCTCTTTTCAGGATGAGCTTACACACGATTTTCCCTCTGCTCGTTTTTTTACGTCGATTTTGTCTGTATAATTTTTGCCTCCTAGCTATTTACCATAACAGTCTCTTTATCTCTTCTTCTTCTTACCTTCCTTTTGATGGGAATCCTCCGTTACTTTTATGCCATTTTTTCTTCCATGCTACTTTATGTGTTTCAATCTAATTGAACTACTTGGGAAAGAGAAATTAAGCTAATGATACTATAGATGTGTCCTCAACTCCTCATATTTAGAAGTAATTTAAGAGTTTAATTAATTTTGGTCACTTATCTTTAACATCAGAATGAAACAAACACGTAACATGTGCATTAATTTTGAGATTTCATTACTAGTTCGTACAAATAAATTTTAAAACTATGTTTTAGTTAATACCAATTTTTGCTAATTTAATGCGAACAAAATGTGTCGCGATATATTCCATTTTCAAAGATATCGAGTACGCATGCTATAGACAAACACAAAACAAAAGTTTCCATCAAATAACTAATATCGATGTTGCTATACAGTGTATAACAATAGCATCATGTTTTACACCGAGTGAAAACCTTGCAAATAAAACCTTTCGTGCAGTTTATATATTTATTTTTATCAATATATTTATATAAAATCTACGTAAATACATAAATGAGATTTAATAAAATAGGGTAATAACTATTTTACGCAACAAAAAGTATCTATTCCCAAAACCTTGAAAATCTTGAAGGGATTGAAATATGCAGGAGCTTGATATATACAACAGCTAAAGACATAATTCCTAGGCGATACAGGGTATATAGTAGGTATAATTATTTTATAGGTGCCAAAAGTTAAATCAATAATTTGTTTAAAGTTTAATTATATCCCATTATAATAGTTTTTTTTACAGGGTATAGTAGATATAATTATTTTATACGTGCCAAAATTAAATCAATGACTTGTTTAAAGCTTAATTAGATCTCATTATAATAGTTTTTTATTAAAAAACAACATACTTCTTATTGTCATTCATATTTTTCATACGCTTTTTTGAATATAGGATCTGGATTTGGATCCAAGCTAAACTACGGTTCTGGATTCTTTCATTTGAAGATAAAACTACCAGAGCATGATTCCGCAGGGGTTGTCACCGCTTTCTATGTGAGTAGGCATCATATCATATATGCATACATCTATTAGACTATTATAGATTTCGACAACCTTTCCTTCTTCCATATTATTTTCACCATATCCTAAAGATCATCCAACCTTCAGGCTTCAAGTCCGCTCATAAACGATGCAAAATCGAGGATGCTCTAATCTATCTTGTTTTTTTATTTTTTCCATGTCATTAGCTAAGTTCACATGGAGACAATCATGACGAACTGGATTTCGAGTTCTTAGGCAACAAAGAAGGAAAGCCGATCACATTACAAACAAATGTGTTTGCAAATGGTGAGGGGAATAGAGAACAAAGAATTTACCTTTGGTTCGACCCAACAGCAGATTTCCATAATTACAGTATTCTGTGGAACGAACATCTTATTTTGTAAGAACGATCCCCCTCTCTCGCTCTTTTCCCGCAATCAATCTCTATATTCTACACTCTTAACATTATAAAGTTTCGGTTGTTATTGGGTTATGATCAGATTCTTTGTGGACGATATTCCCATAAGAGTGTTCAACAACAACACGAACATTGGAGTAGGATACGTCTCACAGCCGATGCAGGTACTAGTAAGCTTGTGGGATGGTTCAAGTTGGGCAACAGATGGAGGAAAAACCAAGATTGATTGGAAATATGCACCATTTCAAGCTCAGTTCCAAGGATTTGGCATTGATAGTGGGTGTCCTGTTCAAAGCTTCAACATGCAACCATGTTCCTCTTCGAACTCCTGGTGGAATAAAGTTTCAGAGCTCAACTTCAAGCAACGATCTGCATACAAGAATGTTCGAAATAACTATCTTACTTATGACTATTGTTTGGATACGGCTAGGTTTCATAAGTCTCCCATAGAGTGCCGAAGCAATAGCTTCTGAGTTCTTTCTTACACAATTACACGACCATGCCACATCAGCTTCACATATGCATGCCATTCAGAACCAGCAAATGAAGTTTCAGCCAATGCTATTTCGATAAAACATTTATCATTGTTTATTTCACATATTTTTTTTAATGTAATTCTTGCCTTTCAGTTTATTTTATTTAAGAAAATAAAATCTTGTTTAACTGTCAATAAAAATATAGCTACAGTATTTGTTACTAACAATAATATAATGCTAAAAATAGTTAGAGGTAAATTAATTTCATTTCAAATCATTTAACTAATTTTTTAATATCCTATGTGAAAATTATTAATAAATATTGACAATAAAATATTAAAAATGTGTCAAAATTTATAAAAATATTCTTAAGATAATGTTTATTTATTAAAATTTTGATTTTTATATGAGCTTTA
The DNA here is from genome assembly GCA_027568915.1 of Erythroxylum roraimae. NCBI lineage: Eukaryota > Viridiplantae > Streptophyta > Magnoliopsida > Malpighiales > Erythroxylaceae > Erythroxylum > Erythroxylum roraimae. The sequence continues at coordinate 16,168,174 of JAOSBL010000004.1, read as the reverse complement.
TTAATTAAAATAAATGCTTAATTTTTAGAAAAAAATTTATTTCCTTTTCCAAATAATATGGAACTATGAAAAAATTTTTATAAATAATTTTATATTACAATTAAAACTTTTAAAACAAATTAAAAAATTTAGTATTATACTTTAATTTTAAAGTTTTATTGTAATTAATATTAAATAATAATTTGTCTTTTTATTATGAAATAGAAATGAAAACATAAAAATTATTTTCTATGATTTTAATAAGAAGTGAGAAAATAAGAAATATTAATTCAAACAAATAAGTCCCTTTTTTTTTACCAAATTTGAAGATGAAGAATAAATAAAAATAGAAGTGAAATCACACATATTCTTAATTAATTATAAATTATCTTGTCAGTTGACTTGCATTTATATTACTTAAATTTTAATTTGCTGCAATAAAATGTTTCCCTTCTCTTTTTTTGAAAGAAATATATATGCTTAACATAATTTGAATTGCAATATTACATAGATAAATAACAATTTTTTGTATTTAATCATATTTAACGTTGTTTAAACATACTGGTTAAATTATTCACTTTATAGTTATCAATAATATTAAACAAAATTTTGAATTAATTTCATTAAAAATTATAATTATTAGAATTTTTTTAGAAGTTAAAGAAATATTCATTAATTAAAAGAGTTCCTATAAGAAAACCAAGCTACTAGGAAAGTTGGACCAATACAGGAAAATAATAGTCCCATAAGAATCCTAACTAATCCTAAAAATCATTGAGCTACAACATTGAATAAAGCTAACTAAATAAAAATTGGTTATGTAGATGCTGATTTTGGTGGTGATCTTAAGCGAAGGAGGTCCTTTTTAGCTTACATTTTTACCTTGTGTTGTTCACCCATTAGCTAGGACTTTTCTTTACAACATATCGTTACCTTATCTTCTACCGAAATAGAATATATTTCAGCTATTGAAGGTGTTAAGGAAGCAATTTGGCTCTGTGGCCTAATTGTTGAGCTCGACTTGAAGCAAGATGTTTTTGTGGTTTTTTTGCGATAGTCAGAGTGTCGTGCATTTATCCTAGAGTAATAAGCACCACTCACAATGCAAACACATAGATGTGAAACTTCATTTTATTCGGTATACTATTATTGTAGGGGAGGTTATTGCGAAGAAAATTCATACTAAGGATAATAATATTGATATGTTGACTAAACCACTCTCGTTGGCTAAGTTCATTCATTATTTAAACTTAGCCAACATTGTTCATGTTTGAGTTCCTTGGGTTGATTGAGTGAAGATCCATTAATGTTCTTTTTCAGGTACTTAAGTCAGGGTGGAGATTTGTTGGAGTGTGACTTAATTCTCTCACCCTGCTCTTGTTGATGTTGTACTTTGTTGTTGGGATTATGAGCACGTTTTTTCTTTCTACTATATAATGGATTATGGCTCTCTTTGTAGCTTTTTTTTGACATCATGGAGTATGATATAGGAATTTTGTTGGCGAGTGGCACAATATTTCCTTTTTATTTTTTGTCATTCTCGCCTTTATACGATTAAGACATAGCTGGATGCATAATGTCCTTCTCAGTTTTGTATATATATAATTCTTGTGAGACTTGTTCTGAGGGTGTGGTGAAAATTTCTTAGCCTTTTAAGAGCTTTGAGAGAGTTTTATGAGAGTCTTAAACACCTTGTACTCCCTTTTTGAACATATTGAATTTGGCTCTTTGCTTTGAGGGTTTTTCCCCTAACACTCAGGTTTTCATGTAATTTTTGTGTTTCCTTGAATTATCATTTCTAGTTTGTGGCTCGCTTTGATTGAATTTTACATTTATCCACCAAACTTTGGCACTACATGTTATTTTTATGATGCCATGGAGAAGGTGAAGGAAGAAATTAAGGTCAATCTAAGAAAGAAACCTTTTTTATATACACCATATCTTTTTTTAAAAAAATATTATATACACCATAACTTGGAGTCATCAACGAAAATTAAGAGAAACAACTTTACTCTCCATTGTTTGTTGCTGCAATATTTTTGAATCCCATAATTTTACAAAGAAAGCTAAAGTAAATAGGGGAATGTTATCAAACGTCATAACAATTGTTTCTTATGAGATGATACAAGATTTCTTTAGCTTACAAATGGAGGAATATAAGGAGATATGCAGTGATTTTGGGATGGCTACTGCAATTTTTCAAAGAGACAAACTTAATTCGGGTATATATTTTTTCACTTTTGTTATATCTTTGAAATTAATCGTCACTTTATTTTGTTTATAAGATTACTATTTTTGTATTACAATTCTTTATTAGGACTAACTCAAAAGTGATGTTTCGTAATTATAAAGGTTTGCAATTTGAATTCTAAGTCAACGTGTAAGTGCAACTAGTTGTAAAAAGAATTTGAGTACATTTGAATTTATTCATTCTAAGAAAAAAATATAGATTGGAACATAAAAGGTTTTTTTTGGTCTTTATTTGATACAACTTAATGTCTCCTGAAAGTTATGTCATTATCATTAAATATATTTTCTTCTAATTTATTAATAATTTAATTTTATTTGATTTTTAAAATTTTTAATAAAACAAGTAATTCTATAGATCCAATTTTTCTTGACCATATTGATCTTTTAATGGATTATGTTCTTAAGGAACCAGGTTTCATATAAGAGAGTAACTTAGAAGATAATCTTGAATTTGAAAATATTGACATGTTATTTGACGTAATGAATTTGAATGATAGTGATGATAAAACTCATAAAAATGATAAGAATTTTATATTAAATAAAAATTAGGTTAGTGTGACTTGAGTAGATATGTCATTTAATGAAGTTTCGGGTTTTTTGTTTTTCTATTTTTTAATTTTATTATATTTGATGTACATATTAAATTCTATACATGCAATAACAATATAAAACTTTTAATTGTAAATAATTTTGTTTTAATAAAAATTCGTGCTGTAACGCTTGTGGAATCATGAACCTATATTATTTTTACTATATGATGTTTTGATATAATTATTCTTTACTATATGATATAAATTGTAACATTTTAATTACTTTGTAATTTTTTTAGTTTTATATAGATACTTAAACAATCCTTTTCTTATATTGATTGTGGTTATAAAGTAATATTAATAGAAATAAAATTATAGTTGTTATTTCAACTTTATATTATTACAATTTTTGGAGAGTTCAAAGAAGGAAAGAGTTCAATGAGAGATGAAAAGAGGATGGGAGTTTTCCACTATGAAAAGTGTTAGGAGGCTTCATCTCAAAAACAAATTTTAGGGTTTTATTGCTATACTATCTCACTTTTCTTTTAAGGCAAAGGACCAAATAACCCTCTTTTCCTTCACATGTAGTCTACTTCTTATTATTATTATTATTATGGAGACGTGAAGTGGGTCCAACTAAAAGATGCCAAACATTGAATCCAATATGATAAACATTGATTTCATGAATATCCAAAGCAAATATATATTACACTTGTTTTCTTTTTTTGGGTTATTTGCAGTGATATAAAAATTCGACCGGACTAACCAGTTCTACCAGTTAAACACGAACTAGATTAGTTTCCTGTTCAATTTTCACTTTTTACCATTGATAATTAAAACCAATTGATTAAATAATAAACCGGCCAGTTTCTGAACGATAAAAAAACCGTCTTATAGAAGAACAAGGAGGGTGTAAGAAGACTGGGCGACCAGACCAACTGGAATCGAAAAAAAAAGATAGCCAAAATAGAGATGATGAACATAAGGAAGAATTTGAAAGTGGACAAACCTTATCAAGGGGAAGAAGAAGCATTTACTTTGATGTATATGAAAGAGAAAAAGGAGAAATAAAAGAGAGAAAGAGAAATGCCCACTCACACATCACCAAAGGCAAAACACAAACCCAACGACAACTGAAGACAACAATGGTGAAAGGGATAGATATGCGTCATTTTATGTGTGTACAACTAAAAGAAAAAAAAGAGAACAACTCAAAAAGTAGAAAGCTCAAAACTCATGTACAAATAGTTCAAGAACAACCAAAGAGATTTCGTCTTTTGCACAAAAACAACCAATTCCATCGACTTTTCCAACTCTACAGCCTGACCAAGTGGGTTGGCCAAAGACGCTCCTAGATAGAGAGTTTGAAGTTAAGCACTGGACATTGGACAATTTCTACTTCTGCTTAGGTGGGTAACAGGACTCTAGATCTGAAAGTGTGCAGAAGAAGCTCAATTTGTAATAATTTATTATTTGTTGGCCTAGATCTGAAAGGAACAAGGCAACAAGCTTAGTTTATTGTGTGATACACAGAGTAATACGTTGGAAAGTGGGAGTGTTAACTTGGGCAAGTTCTAAGACTATAGTAAGATGATTAATTAAAGAAATAAGGAAAAAAGATAAACTTATCCCCTCACGTTCAAGACATGGTAATTATGATGGCTACCATGGCCGACGGGCTAGCCCAGCCCATCCAATTATTTTTTAAAAAAATTTAAAAACGACATCATTTTTTACAAATTGACATTGTTTTTGACACTTTAGTAGGACCATGGGCCGGGTCGAGCTGACTTGTGTCTGCCTAGCTCAGCTCGTGGCCCAAAAACTCAAGTTAAAATCAGGCTGGGCCGGGTCGAAATTGACATCCCTAATAGTTACTCTCTATGTCAATGGGGTAAGATCAAGTTGTCAATGTGTTGGCCTTAATTATTTGGTCAGGGATGAGTTCTTTGGTTCTATTTTAATGAACCTTTCACTTTTTGTCTTTCTTAATATTTTGCAACGAAAACGTTCAAATTTTTAATATTTTAAAAACTAAACCGGAATATTTTAAATATTCAATTAGTATTATCCTATTATAAATCGGTTAAATATTAAATACAATTGAATAATTTAAAATATAATTAAAAGAAACTATTTTTATTCATCAAATTAAATTAAAATGATTATTAAAAATTGATTAATTTACAAAAATCAACTGATTAATTAATAAATTAATTAATTTTTAATAATAAAGATTATTATTTATTAAAGTAAATTGAATCCAATCGAAAAGTTGATTTTATTCTTATTTATTATATAATAGTTTAATAGCAGTTCAATACCGGTTAAACATTTAAACTTTAAACCTTTCCTTTGACCGGTTCGATGTCTGTCCAGTTTTTAAAACATTGGTTATATGTATCAAAATTAAAGCACATATATATTACACATGATTTTTTTTCTTGGTTATATCCATCAAAATTAAAGTGAACATAAGAATATATTTTCTTTTATTATATTTAAAATTATTTAATGATTTAAAATTAAGTAATAATTAATTAATTAATTTTTTAATCTACAAAATGAAAATACACCTCATTTATTTTAAGAACATTTAACAATAGAGTTCTATTACTATTAATAAGGTCTTGTGGCTTCAATTAAATGTATATTCTCATCTCTAATTCAAGATTGATTTAATAAAAATAAATAAAAATTTTTTATTTTAAAATTTATTATTATGTTTTTTAGAAATATGATTGATGTAAAAGAATGACTTATACATTACAATATATTAAATGACTATTTTATAATTTTTTTTAAAAAATTAAGAATTATTTTATAAATTTAAAAAATTACACAAAATACTTAATATTAATCATACAACTAAATCCGATATTACTACCGATACGGCATTTATAACATTGCTACAAATTGCCCTACGGAAGGTCTGAATCCCTCGTGAGCAAAACGCAGCGTAAAACAGTCTCACTCTTGTTGCTAGTCTTTACTGAGAGCTCTGTATCGGTATTTGTTCTCTAATGGCGGATTATCTCCGTTCGACCACCAACTTGTAGGGCAACGCACATCGAATTGCTCTCCCTTAACCCAGTCCATGGCGGCGACGCTTTCACGGAGATGGGTTTTATCACTTTTTCTAGTACTTTCAACGGAAATTGTATTTAGATCGAAAGCCGTAGTAGAAGAACAACGAAGAGAAGAAGAGTTCTATGAAGAACTGTTGCTCAGACCCTTGCCAGATCGGAAGGTGTTGGCCCATTTCCACTTTGAAAGCAGAGCTCTACCTTCCGATTCCAATGGCCGCCACCATCATCTCTTTCCTAAAGCCATTTCGCAGCTGGTAATTTGTATCTTCGGTTTTGATTTAGTGATTGTAATATCTCTGTTAACCTAAAAGTATATAAAGTGATATAGACAATTTGGTGATTATATATAAAAATTGTAACTTGAACAGGTGCAGAAGTTTCATGTTAAGGAAATGGAATTATCTTTCACACAAGGTTGATGGAACTATGAAAGGTGGGGTGGTTTTGATCCTGTTTCAAGTAGGAATGCTAAACCTCCTGGGATTGAGTTATGGGCTGTTTTTGATGCCCCTCAAGGAGAAATTGATGCTTGTTGGAAGAATTTGACACATGCTCTTTCAGGTATCTT
>JAOSBL010000004.1:16076813-16104518 GCA_027568915.1 Erythroxylum roraimae | reverse complement strand
AACAGAACAGTAATGGAAAATTCACTAACTTTCATTCTATGCAGTCAAAAATTAGACAATAAATATGCTCATCAAGACCTCAATGTTATCTACAACTTTCATGAAACAACCCAACTTTTAATTCTCTGTCTAACTAGGTCGAATAATTCACTCAATGTTGCTGTCCCTGAAATCACTCAATCTGCGCAGTAAATTTCTAAAACTCCCTTAAAATGTAAAACACACTCTGGATCAGTCAAAATAATTTTTCACACATAGTAACCACGTTAATCACAATAAAATTGCCTTAGGCACAAAACCGGGAATGTCATGTATGCATGTCCAGTAATTTCATGTGCACAAATGTGACTGTGTAGCGATCCTATTATGCATGTGCAGTCCTATGTACTCTCAATCTAGCCCATCCTATGCCAATTTACTATTTTACCCTTCCAGTAGGGGGTAGGATGTTACATTGATAGCGGGCACATACACCAATGTTGTAACAAATATCTAGCCTACTTACAGTCAAGTATAATAAACTGACGATCATGCTGTGATATAAACTGTCGTCAACGTTTTTACCATTCTCACCTCTGTTTAGTTTCGTTGAGACACTCATAGGTGTTCTTGCATGTATGGCATTCTTAAGACCAAACTTCTTTATTATGCTATTGGCATATTTGGTTTGCAATATAAAAATTTCATCCTTCACTTGTTTAACTTGCAAACCCAAAAAGAAATTTAGCTTACCTACTATACTTATTTTAAATTCGGATGTCATTAACTTGACAAAGTTATCTACCATCTTTGTATGTGTAACACCAAACACAATATCATCAACGTAGATCTGAGCCATCATAAAATCATATTTAAAATTTTTAATAAACAAAGTTTTGTCAACACTGCCTTGTTTATATCCTTGCTTGATAAGATACTATGTGAGCCTTTCGTACCAAGCCCTTGCTGCTTGTTTGAGATCGTAAAGAGCTTTCTTTAGCTTATAGACATGATCTGCATGGGATGAGTTAATGAATCCTTTTGGCTGCTCGACATATACTTCTTCCTGTATAAACCTAATCAAAAAGGCACTCTTTACATCCATCTGATAGAGCTTAAACCCCTTCACACATGCTATGCCCAATAATAGTCTGATAGATTCAAGTTGTGCCACCGGTGCAAAAGTTTCGCCGTAGTCTATTCCTTCCACCTGGGAGTATCCCTGAGCTACTAACCTTGCTTTATTTCTGGTGACATTACGTTGTTCATCTGTTTTATTTCGAAGCACCCATTTTGCTCCAATTACATTAGTATCCGATGGTCTTGGCACTAATTCCCATACATCATTCCGTACAAATTGAATCAATTCATCTTACATAACTGCTATCTAGAACTCATCTTGTAGAGCTTCTTTATCGTTCTTTGGCTCGAATAAAGGTGTGTAACACAAGTAGCTTGTAAGTTTTCGATAATCAACCCTTTTTCTGTCTCTTGTTTTTCTTCTTTTGCTAACATCTCCAATGACGTTCTCTACAGGATGATTTCTTTGGATTCGAGATGGAGAATTTTGGTTCAACTCAGCTTCTCTCGATTTTTGAGTATTTAAAGGAATAATTTTCGCTTCCATTGTTTTGGTTGAGTTATCATCTGAAGTAACTGAAGGTTTTTCAGTTTGCGCAGTTACTTCCTCAGCAGCAACTAACTCCAGATCTGGACAATTCTTCAATCTTGTCTCGTTGTTTGTTTGAGCTGGTTCAGAGGGTCGGTTATGTTGATTTTCTTCTGCCACTTGACCATTCATAAAAGATACATCATCTATCACAACATTTATAGACTCTAGCACTTTCTTAGTTCTTTGATTATACACTCAGTAAGCTCTACTGTGAGTTGAATAGCCTATGAAAATTCCTTCATCACTTTTGCTCTCGAATTTTCCAAGTTGTTCCTGATCTCTAAGAATATAACACTTACTTCCAAAAATATGAAAGTAACTTACATCTGGTTTCTTTCCCTTCCAAAGTTCATGGGATGTCTTGTTCAAGATGCTTCGGAGATACACTTTATTACATATGTAGCATGCTGTATTAAATGCTTCGGCCCAAAAATGCATAGACAATTTACTTCCATTCAACATAAATCTAGCTATTTCTTGAAGTGTTCTGTTTTTCCTTTCGACAACTCCATTTTGTTGTGGAGTTTTAGGTGCTGAAAATTCTTGTATGATGTCATACGCATCACAAAAGTCATTAAAGCTTGTATTCTCAAATTTCCCACCGTGATCCGATCAAATTCTCAATATAGTCAAAAAATTTATATTCATGACCTGCACACATAGGCTTTTAAAACCCTTAAAAGCATCTGATTTTTCTTTCAAAAATGATACCCAAGTATATCTCGAATAATCATCAACACAAGTTAGAAAATATCTCATCCCACCAATGTTATCATGTTGTGTTAGACCAACCAAATCCATGTGAATTAACTCAAGTATACAAGATGAGGTAACATGTATAACCTTTTTATGTGGCACTGTTAACTGTTTTCCCATTTGGCACACAATGCAAATTGATTTTCCTTCTTTTTTCATTTTTGCAGACCCTTCATAGCCTCCAATTTTGTTAATTTGCTGATGAGATCAAAATTTACGTGCCCAAGCTTTTGATTTCATAAATCAATATTCTTATCGTGAGTGGCCGAATTACAAGTAGTCATGACCTGCAACATGTAGCAATTGCCAGCTGATCGCTTACCACTCACAATACATTCCCCTTTTTCAGTTAGTATCCTACATTCATCACTTGTAAATTTAACTAACAAACCATCATTATAAAGTTGGCTTATACTTACCAAATTTGCTTTGAATCCATCGACATGGAGCACATTCTTGAGAGGAGGCAAACCATTCACGCATAATGTTCCTCTACCGATCACCAAAGCCTTCTTCCCTTCTCCAAAAGTCACATGATCATCCATACAATTATGATAATCAGTTAAGTAATTCTTTTCTCCTGTCATGTGGCATGAACATCCACTATCAAAGTACCAACTATGTTATAAAGTTGCCTTCATTGATGTAAGAACTACGAGTGTTTGCAATTCACTCTTTCTTACCCAAGTAGATTTCGATTCTGGGAGCTGATGTTGAAATTTTTGTGAAGGACGTATAATTTTTCGGCTTTGGCTTCTTTGAAACAGCATCTGCAGTAACTAATAACATCTTGGCCTGATATGCCCAGTAACTCCACAAAAATGACAAGTGGGTACAAATCTTCAATTCTTTTTCGATGCTTCTACCTCTTGGACAGATATGGACATATCAATTTTTTCTTCATTCACTTTTGAGCACTCACCTTTATAGCCGATGCCTTCAAGATTCCCTTTAACCTTACCAATTTCTATCAACTTATCTAGTTTTTTTGTGCCGACATTCAACATTCTCAATCCTTTTTTAGTACTTACCAATTTTATTATTGCTTCACCAAGCTTATCTGACGTCAACATCAATTTCTTTTCTAACTCTTATATGGTGTTCTTCATGGAGAGGTTCTCTTCCTTCAATCTTTTATTCTTTCTACACATTTTCACTCATTTTTCATACATAGCTTTGCAATCCTCGTAAATATTCCCTTTTTTATCATCTAGGTCACTTCCTTCGCTGTCATAATCTAATATTAGGTCTTGAGTTGAATTGTTTTCGAAATTTTTCGATTTCCACCTTTTTCGACTTGAGTTACTTGTAGTGCCCTAATACCCCCTGGGAGGATATTGTGAGCGCCACACAAGACAGAACATACTGAATACGAAATATTTCGCGGAAGCACAACATTCAAAAATAAACATTTTAAAGCATACAAAACACGCCTGAAACATAGTTATTACAAAAACTTACAACAATTCAGAATCATACACTTTATATACAAGCCAAAATAAACTCAAAAATACATTTTTATCAAAACAAGACTCAGACTCCTTTGGCCATTGCGGTTGACTTATCCTAGTCCCTACATCCTTATCTCTGAACCTACATGGGGCAAATCCACTGTGCTAAGCATGTAGCTTAGTGAGTAATAACTAAACTATGTTTAACCAAAACAGATACTGAATCATGTTACACAAAAGCATCTCAACATACTGAAAATTCAGAACAGAATAAGATTTATTAAGGAAAACACTTCGCAAGCTAAAGTCAATCATTTCAATAACAAAACAAAACATTCAGAATACAAAACTGATTTTCAGAATAGGGTGTTAACTCATCAAATCAAAATTTTAGATTTACTTCATATCAAATCTTATCTTATCATAGATTAAAATACAAAATGAATCAGACTATAAATCTATGAACAGAAGTGGGTAATGGGACCAGAACATAAGATACCATGATTGGTATCTGAAACAGAAGAGACTTGATTCTCTGAAACAGAAGAAACATAAGTGTCTAAAATCAGAAGACACCGAGGTGTCTGGTACAGAAAACACCGAGGTGTCTGGTTACAGGAGCAGTTGCAGACCCTTCTAGGCATGCCTATTTACCAACGACTAGGACTTGATAGTTTTAAAACCCAACAAATTCATTTCATAGACAACATAAGTAGCCAATCATTGGTTTCATGCTAAAATTCAAATATATCAATCTAACAACTTTGCAAATTATTCAATGGACTAAAGTCAAACAACAAACAAAACAGTCAAAGCAGAACTATCCAAAATTTACTTACTAAATTACAAACAAAATTACTTATAAAAGCTCCCTGTTTGCTTATTGCCTCGAAGTCCCGGCAATATCTGGAATCTGTTGCTCTAAGGGTTCCTCTAAAATATTTAATACAAACATATATCACTATTGTGCACAATTATGAATTCAATTATGCACATTCATGTATACTGAATATGTATGATGCATGTTCATGACCAATTTCGGGTGTCTTCTCCTTAATCTTGTCACATTAACGACCATGTGAAACCATACTCAATTCCTTAATCCAGATTTATTTCATAATCAACTTTTGGGTCCACTTTTCTCCATTATTCTTATCCGAAAGGTGAGATAATTAGGTAATACTTCCTTCTAGAAAATTTTCCCTCTTTGTCTTAGGTTTCCAATGATACCAAGTTCATCCAATTTGGTTTAGTATACTGAAAGTTATACTCCAAAGATTTTAGACTGTTCTTAAGCTTCAACAAAATTCTTATCTCTACTTCCAATCAGATTCTGAAATTCTTAGAGGCAGAATTAGAATTTAATCTCTTCAGACAATTTGTAGCCTTATGTCTCTAGTTGACAATTAACAATAATCTCATTCTGAGGTCCACAGATCAAGATATAGTCCAATTACCAAAGTATGTTTAGTAATAATCATCCCAGTTATCATATTTCAGCATAGTCACATTTCTATCTTAAATTCATCAAACAATCCATTTCAGAAAGCTATGATTTTTTGTAGAGATGTAGATCAATGTCTTAAGAGTCTATTGGTTCAAGAATCAAATCATTTGGAGGTTGGATGACAAAGTTATGGCTAAAAGAATCGAGGTTGTTCAGGTGAGTCAACAATCCTTTGAATGCACCATCGTGCTCACCGTCGTGCTTAAGCATGAGGGTGAACTTGCAACTTACCCAACAAAAGTCACCGTCATGCTTAAGCACGAGGGTGAACCTCTAAGTTTCTTCAGCAAAGTCATCGTCGAGCTTATGCACGAGGGTGAACTTTCCAACTTAACCAGCAAAATTAACTTCCAACTTTTTCAGAAAAGTCATTATCGTGCAAGTGCATGATATTGCATTCCATCTTCTTCTTCCTTCATCGAACAACTCTTTCATTTTTTTCAATGCTTCATCACACACTTGTACACTTACATGCACCACTTTATTTCACTTCTATATCATCTCAATTCATTCCAAACACAATTCAAAACCAAGTTTATAATCAAACACTAAAAATCGATTCCTTTCACAAGCTTTCTCTCACTACTGCGTATTCTCCATTTCTGGCACTATTCACTTCACTAATCTCTCATTTAACACATCCATAACATCACCGAAGCTATCCTTCTCACCCACCTCATTTTCTTCTTTGATCTACTTCACTACGTTTCTTTTTAAACTACATGCAAATTGATATTACACTCCCACTGTATAATCCACTGTATAATATTTTCAACTCATCTTTCTTCATCACTTTTATCGTATTTGTTTCACACACAACTCATGCATGTGATCATTTCCAACACATACAACATCATCCAACTTATGCATGTATTTATTTCGAATATTAACACATCGTTAGAATTATTCACAGAACTCAAAAACTTAAAACTTTACTTGCCTTGTTTTGAGAAAATCATCAGCAGTGAGGTGTCGGTGATGGTTGAAAGAGCAAGATTAGGGATAGAAGCAAACTACTAGTTGGACCAACTTATTTGAGTTGCCAAGTTCAATACTGATATAAGGATCCAAACTAGTGTTTCGGTGATAAAGGTTTAGTGATTTTCAAAGAACATCAACATAACCTGAAGAACAACAGGGCTTCTGTGGTTTTCCTTTCTAACACAACTACTCACGTGTGTTGTTACCACGTGTATGGTTACTAAATTGACACATGGCTCATTGAATGTGTGTCATTTGTCAGGCATATAGGACTACCACCTTGCATAATGCCATTTGTTTCTCTTTAATCAGTCCACATGTCATACTAAGATTGGTCCAAATTTGAATATTTTTTTGAAAATTCACCAAAACTTTCAAAATAATACTAATAGTCTCTAAATAAGTTTTTTCACAATTTATTCGCATTTTATAAATCCATTTTACCCGGAATATGTAAATGCATGCACTATTTGTTTGTATGTGTCAAAAATACATATGCACTTTTCAGCGAATACTTAATTATGCAAAGCATACAGTGCACCAAAATTCCTCAATTTTCTAACCCCTAATTGGGGTGTTACATTACTTCCTTCTCTGTTATTGTTAAGCAAGTAACTGGACTTTTGCTGTATAGGGAAACTAACGCAGCACCATTAGCGATTTCTTCTTCGCTGCCATATTCACTCCCGGAATCATTCTCACTCCAGGTGCTCGTGAAGGATTTTCCTTTTCTTTTCTTCAAAGTATTAGCACATTTGGCTTGAATGTATCCAAAACCTTGACATTTATGACATTGGATTTTCCTTACCTTTCCTTCACCCTTTTGTGTTTTGACTTGTTGTTTCAAATTGTTACTCGATGAACTCCCACCATATTGTCGAAAGTTGGGTTTGTCCTTTTTCATTCTTCTCAGCCATTTACCAAAATTTCATATGAGTAGTACCAAATCTTCATTTTCATTCGATTCATCTTCCGCATCATTCATTTTTTTTCCAGTTTCCACTTGTAGTGCCAATCCTTTGCTTCTTTCTTGTTTACCTCTTGAAAGATTCATTTCAAAATTTGTAAGAATTCTAATAACTTTTTTCAGTGACAGATTATCAATGTCGTGAGCCTCCTCTATTACTACAATTTTCGAAATAAATCTCGGAGGTAGTGATCTCAACGTTTTCTTAACTAGTTTGAGATTAGAATATTTCTTTCCCAATTGATGTGCCCAATTTGCTATATCTCGCAATCTTTTATGAAAGTCTCTAATAGTCTCATTTTCATCCATCCTCAGTTTTTCAAACCTCACAGCTAACATTTGTAGTTTCGACGCTATCATAGATTTGGACCCTTCATGAATAGTTTGCAAAGCATCTTATGCTTCTTTAGTTGACTCACAAGCTGATATCATTGAGAAGTGTCGCTCATTAACAACACTGAATATCGCATACATTGCTTGTGAATTTCCAAGTGCACTTTCTTTTTTAGCTCTTGTCCATTCAGATGGATCTTTTTGAACTGCCTCTCCTTTATCACCAGTGATCATCGGATGCATCCACCCATATACTACCGAATGCCAAACTTTCATGCCCTGAGCTTGGATGAAGACTTTCATCCGTGATTTCCATGTAGAATAGTTAGATTCATCCAATAGTGGTGGTCTGGTGATTGATGCACCCTTTCTTGTAGCCATGTTCACGAAACTAGGATCTGCACCAACTTGTTACCAAGTTCTAAATCGGTGACCTCGCTTTGATACCAATTAAAAAACTGAAGGTGATAATTGTTTTGCAAACTTTCCAATCTTTCGTAGACGTCTCTAACATAAACGATAAGAATAATCAAAACGAAATAATAAGAAAATCAAAATTTTGGTAACTCAGTTTGGCACACTTTGTTTACGTCTGCAGGGCCCTCACCTAGATTAATACTTTCAAGAAAGTGCAATAGATTTACACAAGGTCACACTTAAGCAACACCGCTAAATCCTTGTAACTGTCTCTCAACCTCACTTCTCGTGAAAGATTTTCACACCAATAGCACGACCGACTCGTGTTAATCTCGTCTGAGGATTTTTCTAACTACTTTCACTCAAGGAACATTTTAAAAAAATAACTCAAGTACTTAAACAATTAAGAACTGAACAATAATATACTTGAGTTAAAAGGACTTCCCTAAAGTTTTAGATTCTCGAAATAATCCACCAATTGAAACGATTCATCCCAGCTTCAACAGCTTCAAGTAAACCATATGAGATACCGGTGTTTATCTCACGAAGAATAACTCACAACCTCAGATGAAGAAGTCTTCAAAAATAACAAGCTGACCCACGGTTTTTTGCAAACACCGAAGACGTGCACATTCAACTTTTTCTCTCAATAACAATTGACACTCTTCACAATCTAACACACTCTACACCATAGCTCTCACTCACTGCACCATTAACTTGTCTCCCTCAACACATGATTTTTATTCAGTTATATTCCCATCTAATGTTGCAGTTGTATGTCTTTCTTTATTGACCATCCCACTTCAACTACACAACTACCACGTCAAATTCAAAATACACAGCAACCACTTCCTTTTGTTTTCTTTT
Organism: Erythroxylum roraimae; assembly: GCA_027568915.1. Classification (NCBI taxonomy): domain Eukaryota; kingdom Viridiplantae; phylum Streptophyta; class Magnoliopsida; order Malpighiales; family Erythroxylaceae; genus Erythroxylum; species Erythroxylum roraimae. The sequence continues at coordinate 16,095,588 of JAOSBL010000004.1, read as the reverse complement.
ATCTGCAATATCCCCCCAATCCAGCGTTAACACTATCCAATTACCAACATGTCCAGCATAAAACACTTCAATTAGCAACATGATAAAAGACTTCATTATAGTGTAGAATTCTTTCACAAACACAAGTGTGACAACCACATCTTTTTGAATCTCACTGTAATTAAGATTTTATATGTCTAATTAAGATGTCGAAACTAAATAAAAGATATATATAATATATCTTAACAAAGTGGTTCTTTTATTTTCTTTTTTCCAAAACAAAAAGGAAGAAAGGAGCAAATGGTTATGAGGTCAAAAGTGCAAGGGCCTAGTCGGAGTGGAGGAAAAAGAAACATCAAACCTAGGATAGGCGAAGAGGGGGGATCTGGAGGGTGTTTGGCAAAATGATTATTGGAAATGGATGGAGCAGGGCTAGTGTAGTGTGAGAATGAGAGTAAAACACAACGTTACACACGCCAGATAGATTATTGTAGGCAACAAGATGTTTGGTTGTCTCAAAACATAGATGAGCCTGAAGCCTAACTCCAAGAGTTAGTTGCTCCCAAGTTTCGCGCTGACCAAAGCACTTATCTGTTTTTTTTTTTTGGGTAATTTAGTGGCATTATGGAACAACGATCCTTGTTATATCTTTGCTAAGTCTTTCATCAAAGTATCCGTCAATCAGTATTTCTAGAGCTACAATGGAAATTCAACCAAGAATGAAATAATGGTCTCATTAGGAAGCTGGGAGCTTTATAAACTAACATATCAAAGAAAACTAATGCAGTTTGGCATGAATTAATTATGTAGCGTTACGACCCAAAATATTTATTGAATCACGTTTTTGTTCTTTTAATTTCAACTCCTTCCTACCTTTGTCTCTTGGACATTAACATCTCATTGCTTCATAATTGTAATTCTTTCTAGAACATCGAGTTAACTTAAACCAAGAAAAAGGTAATCAACGTAAATGAAGATATAATGGGTTGTGTTGACAAATTCCAAGGTGGCGAAAGTGAGTTGGTCTCCAGTGCTGATTCAATCTGAGTGGGAAAAATATAACACTATTTAAAATAATCTAATCCAGCTTGGACTAAGCAAAAGGCAAAAGCTATTGGCTTTAAGAATCCGTACAAGTTGGATTAAATAAATCAAAACTCAAAACCACCCAAGCCGAGGGAAAAGAGCGAAGAAAGGTCAGCACGAATGGAAATGTTTCAACAGAAGCGGACACTCCTGACGGTTTAAAGTGGGCAGCCGCCATTAACAGTCACGCCGTTAGTGACTACGTCCCAATGACATTTGCTATTTCAAGAGCTCAACTTTCTTGTTCCACGCAGCTTGGACCAATCCTATTGGACCAAAGGAACGTTTGCTTAAGTGGAAGAAGTACAAATGGCTCTTTCAAAGCGTTGAATTGGTGACAGGAGAGACACATGAAGGCGAGACGAAGCTGGGATAGATTTTTTTTAAACGTTTACCCAGAGAGAGAGAGCAAGGTTAAACAATTATCGGTTGTTTCAGTCAATGATTGATAAACCCATCTCTGCTATAAACACGCTTTTCTTTGTCTAAATTCTCTATGATACCCTCCATTGTTATCTCTCTCTCTCTCCCTCTGTGGTTGTAGGCAAAGGTCTGTTCTTTGCTCTTGGTCAAGGTTGTCGAAGAACTGTTCCCTGATATTTTTGTGGAGATAGATATGGCAGTAAGTTTTGCCTTTATTGTTGTTTTCTTTTTCTCGTCTTTTTCATTTTTCTCTACGTTTGACAAAACCTTAACCTTTGCTCTCTTTTGTTGTTGAAGAAGTTGCAGAGATGCTATAATATGTATTTATATGTTTCTGTTACTTGGATGACTAAAGACATCTCATATAGCCTCTGTGATCATGTCAGTTTCTCTTGTCGTGTTTGGCAGTACTCGGTACTCTTATATGTGATAATGTCAAAGTATATCGCTGTTGGCTTGGATGGATTTGTGTCCTGTTTGTGGTTATGAATATTTTAGGGTTAGAATTGATTTTGAATTTCAAGCCTCTGCATTTGTAAATGAAGAAGCAAATCGTATTTTCTATTTCTCTTGATGTCTATGAAGAAAGAAAGATGGTTTTGTTTTATATTTATTGGTTGATGGGTTTTCTGAGAAATAAATAAAACAAACAGCAGGGAAAGGAATCTCCCATTCCAGAACTAACCCAACAGTGGTAATAATTAGAGTTATTTTAGGTGTCTACATCTGGTTTAGAGAAAGGTGGAAGATGAACCAATTACCAAAATTTCGGAGGTGTTGCCAAGTCTTTTTAGTTTTGTTTGTAACAAAAATATTATGTTCGATGTTTGATAAATGGTGGTGCGTAACAGGTTCTGAGTGTTGTTTATGATCTTAATCCTAATATATTACTCGAGACTCTGTCTTCTGCATCCATTCTGTTATTTGCATATGGCGTTTGTTGTCTTCTTGATGAAATCTGTGCAGTCCACAGCATGAGACTTGTGGTCGAAATCAATGAAAATATGTGGCTTGCATAATTTTGAAGTCATGTTGAAACATAGTGGAATATGATATGGCTCTACTTAGACAATTAATTAGCCAAGTTTGTGAATGTGACTGTGGAAACTAAACTTCTGAGGTTCATATGTGCCACGTTTGTGAGAAACCTGTAGTTGCTTCGCATTCTAGGTTAGTATATCACATTTAAATCCTTGTAATCTAATCTTGACAATAATAGTTCCCCCCTTTTGCATTGAGAGTCAAATTTGTTCTGGGCTTTCGATTTTTCTATTACTGTCATATCCATCATGAATCTTATAATAAGTTTTTGTCTATCTTTTTAATGTTGATTATTGCATGTTCTTATTAATAAAATTATGAATTTTGAATAATCAGACTTGGTATACCTTTTTCTTTTAGTGAATGAGTAATTCTCCAGAGCAAATGATTTTTATGTTTCTAACTAGCTGAGTAGCACACGTGGCTCTAGATTGTAAAATTTGCCGAGAACATATAAAAAAGTTGGGTTTTCTTTTTAGAAAGTCATTATTATTTTTCTTGCGTATTCTTTTTCAGTCATTGTTACCTTTGATGGTTGAGGAATTAAGGTGAAAGTGACTTGGGGCATTATTCCTTCTCATATTTGTGGCCCTTATTTTTAATTATTTTTAAAGTAGCAAAATCTCATGGACAAAAGCACTTTTAACCTTCAACATTGAATCCTATGGGAAAAACGCTTAACTAATTGCCTGTAAACTTCTACATTATGCATCTTAAATGGATTTCTAATAATGTTTGTTGAGTTGGTAATTAGGAGAAGAGAGTGTTACTTGGTTAGTCATGTTTTTTAATATGATCCTCAAGTTTGTCAAAATGTCAAAGCGGAGACTATTTAACACATTAATATCTTTCTAAAAGAACAAAGAGAATATTTAAAGCTGTAACCAATATAGAAGCATCAAACTTCTCAGTTACACTATTAAACTATGTGAAAGGGTGATTGAGAAGAAAGTTAAAAATGATTCATCTATCTCAGAGAACCAATTTGGTTTTATACTAGAAAGATTTACGATAGAAGTCATACATCTCCTTAGATAAAAATGAAATATTATAGGGACAGACAGAGGAACTTGCACATTGTTTTTATTGACTTAGAGAAGACTTGTAACATGATTCAGAAGGATGTCAAGTGAAGGTGTTTATAAGTTAAGAAAGTAGCCTATATTTGAGCTATTAGGGATATGTATGAAGTTGTTAAGACTACAGTAAGTATGACAGGAGGAGATACGTAGCTTTTTTTTTTTAATCGATATCAGGCTACACTAAGGATTTTTATTGAGCCATTTCCTATTTGCAGTAGTTACTGATGAGCTTACCAAGAATATCCAAGGGGATATGCTTTCATGTATGTTGTGTCATCATTTAATTGATGAAACAAAAAAGAGTATTAATGTTAAGCTAGAACTTTGGAGGGGTACATTAGAGTCAAAGGGTTTTAAATTGAGCAAGACTAAGACTGAGTACTTAGAGTTTAAATTTTTAGATCGCAATGTTGTATCTAATATGTAAATCAAGATTGATATAGCAATTATATCACAAAAATATTGTTTTAACTCTCTTGGATTTATCATCTAAAGTAGTGGTGATATAGATGACGACATAATTTATTGTATCAAATCAAGATGACATAAATGGAGGGTGTTTCAAGAGTTTCATATGATAAGAAGATACCACTCAAGCTAAAATATAAATTCTTTTGTTTATCAATTAAATCGGTCATATCCTATGAGATAAAATGTTGGTCCATCAAACAAGGACATAGTTATAAATTAATAGTTGCGGAAATAAAGTTAACGTACCCAGTGCACAAGGCTCCTCGCTTTGCTGGGGTCTAAGGAGGGTCATGATATATGCAGCCTTTTCTTTGTATTTTTACAAAGAGACTGTTTCCTTGACTTGAACCTATGACCTTATGATCACAAAGGAACAACGTTACTGGTTGCTCCAAGGCTCACCTTAGTTGCAGAAATGAAGATGTTATGTTAAATGTGCAATCTTACAAGAAGAGATAAGGTCAAAAATGTAGTAGTAAGAGACAAGTTGGAGGTGGTCAATATTGATAGTAAATTAAGGGAGGTTAGACTTAGGTATTTCAGACATGTCAAGAGGAGATATTTTGATGTCATAATGAGAAAATGTGAGAAGATTAGGTAGAGGACCCCACATAAATAGGTCATTTTATTTTCTTAGGCATTTTTAGCCTTTTCTTTGAACTTTATTTTTTTTAATTAGACTAAGTACTTTCGATTATAACATTTATTTCTTTAATTATTTTATTTAATTATTTCATTTTTAATTACATTTTTATTTATTTTTTATTTACTTTCTTTTATTTTTATTTTAATTGTGATTTTTATATATTTTAATTTTAATTTTAATTTTTTTCATTTATACAGTTATTTGTTTGTTTATTTGGCTATTGTTTTCTTTTAATTGTATTTTTGAAACCTTTTTTTTTGTGGGTCATCGGAAAAACGTCTTTAGTAACTAAAGGTAAGATTGCATACTTTTAGTTTTTTCAAACCCTGCAGCTTAGATTCTTAATAAGATATTGTTGTTATTGTTATAGTTAAACAACTGGAATTCTTAGTAGCACCTAGTGCTGTCGAACCAGTTGACAGAATACTATATAGCCATGATGACCGTATCCTTTCTGTTATGCTGAACCTTTTTCTCTTCGCTTGCACAAACTTTTGCTACATGAACTTGAACTGTGTCTAGTGATGATGCTTACTAAACTCTAGTATGTTAGTAGTGGTCTTTTCTGTCTTTTGTACACTTGCAGTTATATATTTGCATTGCTCGGGTCTCCAGTAATTTGTTTACAGAACTTGCACAATTTCATATATGATATCCATGTAGACTAATTATCGCCTAATTTATCGGGTCTCCAGTAATTTGTTTATAGAACTTGGACAATTTCATATATGATATCCATGTAGACTATCAGCCAAATTTATCCTGTAACATTTTGGAAATATTCTTTCCTCTATGTTCAGAAGGTTAATGATTTGCATGGTTTCCTATAGTTGTGCTGTGTCATTGAAGCCTGTCTAACAATGTGATCTCACTGGGCCAGACATTGCAAATTATGTCAATATTTAAAAAGATATTTTATAAACTTTAAATGTTTGAATCATGACACGATTCCCAGTTCATTAGCCCATGTAATTCAATGGCTGTGACTGGAAACTATGTAGGTGTTTATGGACAATCTTGTAAAGATAGTGATTTTTTGTTATTGACACAGCAACGCTCACATGTTCCAAAGTTTGGGAATTGGGAAAGCGAAGAAAATGTTCCATATACAGCGTATTTTGATAAGGCTAGGAAGGGTCGAGTTGGGGGCAAGATGATAAATCCTAATGATCCAGAAGATGAACCTGACTTAGTTTCTGCTTACTCAGCCCCAACCCAAGCTTCTCCTGTGGTCAGAGATGAGCCAGAGGGACAAGCAGGGAATGGAGCTGCTAGACAACTGCATGATCGCCGGAGAAGCCGGGAAGACAGTGAGTTTAACCGGTATGCTGAATCTCCAGCACGCCATGACAATCTTCACCTCAGAGCTGGCAATGAGACTGTACCTCAACGATATAGTGGTCGTGGAGGAGGTCCTGGTGAAACCAATAGACGACCTGCAAGACAGAGTGGTGGGCCTGAGAACAGCATGGAGCGGTCACCGCTACATCCTCATGCCAGGATAGCAGCAAAAAGCAGTGGAGCTTCACCTGTCTGGGAGGGCAAAAACTACGACAGCAGCCATGGCACTCCTGGAAGATCCCGAATGAGACCAAGAGGTGATGAAAGTGTAAGTATTCTAGCTTCTTACAAAAGTTTAGTACGATGTTTTGTTTGACAGTGAATGTCGGGCTGCTGGAAGACTGCAGTGGTGTTGGATATACATATGGTGCATCACATTTTCGTTGAGAATCGTAAATTGTTCACACTCTCTCTCTCTCTCTCATTTATGCTGTTTTCTTTGTGATAGCCTGATAAGGGTGCTGCTGTTCCAAAATTTGGTGAGTGGGATGAAAATAACCCTGCTTCAGCTGAAGGTTATACTCACATTTTTAACAAAGTGCGAGAGGAAAGGCAAGCAGGCATGGTACCTGGAGTGTCCACTGAGTCATCTCATGCCAATATCCGCAAGCAACCTCCTCCTGAAAGTTCCAAGGTTTGTTATAATCCTTTTGTGTGTCACCCAGTGCGTATGACTGTTTTATGATATGGGTTTTCTAGATCTAATTTTTGGTTTCTTGTGGTTTTCCTTTTAGAGTTGCTGCTTTCCATGGTGCAGAAGTTAAAAGTCTCTTGAGTTTCCCAAAAATGATGAGGAATCTGGTTCCTGTAAATATCATGGAGATTTCTTCTTCGTGCAGAGTATCTTTAATTGGCAGTGCCTTCATTCTCTACGTCTGGTATTTGTGCGGCTTTTGTAACGCTTAGTGATTTTGTTACAATATAGTGTTATATTCCCTTCTCTCAAATTATTTGAAATTATATTTAAAGCAAAAAGAAACACTAGAAGCAGATTCTTTCCTTTTGATGTTTTATGTTGCAACTCCTACTTATGTTATTGAATACAGGTCTACCAACTTGTACCTCTTAAGTACTTTGTTACAAGTCAAAGTGTTGGTTTTCGTTGGACTCTTATAATCGCATAGCATGTTTAGTGCTTGTTTCATCTAATTCTAGGTTGCTTGCGTGATCACCAATATTCTTTATATCTTCGGTTAGTCTCATTATTGACTATTTTTGTACATGAGATATTACTCCGCTGGTAATATCAACTAGGGAAATGGTGGTCACTGGCCATCTAAAGAGAGTGCATAATCGCTCATGCTTAATGAATTTATTTCTTTAAGCTGCACGAGATATCTAATCTATCTATACATTTGTATATTAAATTAATTTTATTTTTTAAAGCTCTATATGTACATACATACGTACATATATAAATATACGTAGTTACTATTGACACATGACATTTCCATTGTTTGCCTTTTTTCATCCAATAGAGGAGGATCATTCATATATAAAAGGTTCGAGTAATTTATATATTTCCATTAAAAATTAATTGGTAAACATTAAAGAAAGGTATTTTATATAAAAATCTTTAATTCACTATGATCCAAGATTGATAAGTGACTTCCATTGTTTGTCACATATTTATCCAATAAAAAAAGGTTATTTATATGCAAAAGATTTGACTCATTTGTATACAATTCTAATATTATGAATACCATATTAGTATTGTACTATACCAGATTGGTTTTGGTACAATACTAAATATACCGGTCAATGCTAAGTACTATTTCGGGTAATATTTTAAATTTATGAAATAGTTCTTGATTTTTTTTAATTGCAAAATAGTTGATTAGTATATTGTATTGTATACTTTATAATTTTACTTCAATCTTGTCTCTAAAACTCATTATAATAGAAATTTAAAATGACAAAAATTTATTTATTTTTATTAACATCAATTTCACATATAAATAATAACTACAATTAATATAAAAAGATCATTTAATCATCATACATATATAAAATTAAGAACAATACAAAGTATTTAAAATAATTTAAAGTGGCAAAGATAAAGGCAAAGAAGAAAGTCTCAGTGGCTAAAGGTGAAGCTTACAAGAATTTGTACAGGAATTGGATACAAAAAAGGGAGAAAAGGGCATTTTTAAGTTGGCAAAAGTCAGGGAACAAAAAACGAGAGACTTATGCCAAGTTTGATGTATAAGAGATGAAGCAAGGCAAGTGTTCATGGAGGACGATGACATTAAGAGTAGATGACAAAGGTACTTCTGTGGCTTATTTAATGAAGATATAGAGGACAACATCTCTTTAGGTGTGCTCAACACGTTTGAGAGATTTCGTAACTAGTCTCAGTGTAAACAAATCACAAGGGAAGAAATTAAAAAAGCTTTGAGGGAGATAAAGTGCGAAAAGGTAGTAGGATCGGATGAGATAACCATAGAGGTATGGAAGAGCCTAAGTGTTGAAGGTCTTAATTGGTTAGTCAAGCTTTTTAACGTGATCCTCAAGTTCGCCAATATGTCAGATGAATGAAGACTAAGTATGTTAATTCCTTTATATAAGTATAAAGGGGACTAACGAAATTGTAACAATTATAAAAGCATCAAACTACTTAGTCACACCATGAAGTTGTAGGATAAGGTAATTGAGAAAAGAGTAAGAAAGGAGGCTTCTATATCAGAAAACCAATTTAGCTTTATGCGAGGAAGGTCCATGATAGAAGCGTTACACCTCATTAGAAGATTAATGGAATATTACAGGGACAGACAGAGGAATTTGCACATGGTTTTTATCGATATCGAGAAAGCATATGATAGGATTCTTAGGGAAATCCTGTGGAGGTGTTTGGAGGACAAGGAGTTTCTATGACCTATATAAGGGTGATTAGAGATGAGTATGAAGGGGTATTGACTAGAGTAAGGAAGATAGGAGGAGATATTGAGAATTTTTCTATCAGTATTAAGCTACACCAAGGATTCACATTAAGTCCTTTTCTATTTGTAGTAGTGATGGATGAGCTTACCAAGAATATTCAAGGAGATGTGCTTGGTGTATGTTGTTTGCTGATGATATTGTTTTAGTGAATGAGATAAGAGAGGAGATCAATGTCAAGTTAGAATGTTGGTGATAAGTGTGAATTGCATCGTGTTTTAGAGCTTAGTTTGATACGTATTTAATTGTTAATTTAATCGTTTAGTATGTGTTTATCTTAGAATTGTGTTAGTTTGCTAATTATTTTTGTTTTAAGTGTTTTATGGGTTAGTACAAGTCTTTAAGCTTAATTATTATGTTTTTGAGGTACCTTGATGTGTTTGTTAGTGTTTCAAGGTCAACATCGAAGAACAGAGAAGTTTCAAAGACATTCGGGTCGAAACAACGATCCACGATCGTGGCATAACAGGCCATGATCGTGACAGAAGCATTGAAGTTAGCCCATGATCGTGATCCATATGCCACGATCATGACAAAAGCCTAGGACATGGACCATGATCGTGGCAAGCAGCTATGATTATGACAAAAGCCCAGGACATGGACCATGATTGTGACAGAAGGCTCGAATGTGGCCCACGATCGTTGCCCTACATGCCACAATTGTGGCCTGCGTCTGGCAGATGTGCAGACACTAAAAAACGTCAAGTTTCGAGAGATTTTTCAGACCTTTTTGACCCCCAAAAAACCCTAGGGCTGCTCAGAACACAAAAAGTATTTAAAGAATAAGACAAAGAAGAAGAGGAAGGTTTTTGCATCAGCCACTTTCAGAGAAACCCTGAAGAGAATTGTCAAGAGATAGAGAAAGAGAAGAAGGTAGACAGAAAAGGAGAAGAAGCTGACTCAATGTACTTCCCAAATTAAGAGTTTCTCGACGTCTCTGCTTCTAGTCGTCCGTTCAATTTTGTATTTCCTGTTATTTTTAATTTTATTATTGTATACAATTGGATTAATAGTTAATGATATGATTTTTGGATGTTGATGCTGCTTCTAAACTCATCTTCAGGGTTTTATCTTTGATTTAATGAAATATTATTGTTTATGTTTTACTGGATTTATTGTGATTTAATTTCTGCAATTGCATAATTCTGTGATAAACTGAGAGGGTGAATCGAGTGAAAAATAATTAAATTGAGTTAACAAGATTTAGGCATTAATAGAATGAAATTAAATCAAATAGGTAAATTATGTTAAGAGAGATCTTGCATAGGTTTCTAATAGTTTATTAGACAACTTCAAATCTAATTATGGTTTTAGATAAGTTGTTAATTGAGAAATTGCAACTTCCATAATCTGATTAGGGTTTATAAATTAGGGTTAATGGTTATAAGTCAAGAGAGAATACTCAACCTTATGATCGTCTAGAACCAATAATCCAGTAATTCATAATCGATTAGGTTAGCATTAAAGATTAGTAAAATTCCTTTTCTTTCAATTGGTAGTTCTTTAGGTCAATTCTTGAGTGTGCGTTGCAATTGCTAAATTGTTAATATTTTCGTGATTGATTCTTGAATTGATTTGCTTGATTGAATTGCATTCTTGTTTTAGTTTCATTACATTTGAATTTTTGCTATTTATTTTGGCCCTAGAATTTAGGATTAGATTATCCCTCCTCGTGGGATCGACACCTTAGATACTACGCGAATGACCCGTGCACTTGCGGATTATCGAGGTTAATTAATTAAAACTTACACACATCAAAATAACCACAATCAAGTTTTTGGTGTCGTTGTTAGGGAGGCGATTAGTTTAGTTATATAGTTTAAGGCATTCACTTGAAGCGGAAAAATCTCGAAGGAAAAGGCGAAGGAAGAATAAAAAGAAGAAGGGTAGTGTATGCACAATATGGTAGCGCACCTACACTTTATGAGATCTATGACCACGCCACCATTGAAGAACTCTTTTAGACCACCATGAGGAAAGATGTATAACAAGCTACTGACGGTAAAAGAAACGTTGTACGAGAGTCAACCCATGATTTTTATTGCTTGTTATTTCATCTTGGTGTCAGGTAGTTTTAAATTTCATTGTTTATGCGTGTTTCAATTTCAAATACATCTCTTGGAAGAATTGAGGATCAATTTTGACATAGGATGCTATGGAAGGCAAGTACAAAGAGGTAATGATGCAAATAAGAAGTTAAAGAAGGATCTTGAAGGTTAAATGAGGGAAAGACAAAAATTCATAAAAGTGCAGAAAAATCCTTTACGCATTTGGCAAGTTAAGGGCCACGACCGTGGCCTGTGGCTGGATAGAAATGGAACACACAAATTTCAACTAAAAATTTTCCAAGTTTACCCCTCCTAACCCTCCCTCACCTATATATTTACATCTAACTTTATTTTTCATTCACTGTTCATTCTCTCACTCTCTCTCTAAAACCAAAATGTCACTATCCTCTCACTTCTCTCTAAACACCTTTAATTCTTTAACTTTCTCCAAACTCTTCACAACTTTTATTCCTAATAGGGCCACGAATTAAGTAGACAGTTTAACGTGTGCAACTGAAAGGAAAAGTCCAAGTGTTGGGGGGGGGGGGGCCGACAATAGAACCAGGTAGAGGATTATGGAGCACCTTTTCTGGTTTACTTGGAAGCAAAAGGTAACCGTTTTCTTACCCTTAGTTCTAAAGACATTGTAGTGTCGAGATACTTTGACTTCGATATTTTAGAAAGATTAGGTTTAAGAGAGAAGGTGGAAAACCTAGCTAGTAGAATTCAATGGGATAAATTCTTACATTTCTCGTTTGTTATTTATGAATAACTTACCATTGAATTCTTTACCACCCTTCACTTTGACCTTAGTAACCTTAAGGAATTATTGTTTCAATTGTTGGGTCAACTGTATGTTCTAAATTATGAAACATTGTGTGAGATTGGAGGATTCCCATAATCGACCATCGTGAATCAACATGATGAATTTCGTGCCAAGAGATAATGGGCACAACTGACTGGGTTGGATGACTTCGATACGAAAAAATGCCCACAAAAATGTTATCAGTAGTCATGAACATTTGCTACTACATAAATTCATGTGTCAACTTGTGTTTGACAAGAGCGAAAGCAACAAATGTTCAGTTAAAGAACTTCTCATTTTGTGGTGCATAGACCACAACATCCAGGCATGTACCTCAACCCATATTTTCAACACTCCAAAACAAAGAAGCAATAAGCTTGGCATGGGTTACTTGGTTGTAGTTATTGCTGCTTATTATGGTGTCGATTGTGAAGGGATAACTGTTTGTCTCCCTGAGTTCTTTAATATGCATCACTTTGCTAGAGCTGAGATTTTAAAGGGCCGTAGTATTGGACTCTGAAATGTTAGCTCCAAATCTCATGTCAAGAACAGGATGGGACAAGCTAGTTCCAGTTTGGCATCACGACAACAACGAGTGGAGGAGTCCACAAGTGAAGAATCTGAAGAGGAAGAAGAAGCTAGTTGGGAGAAAGTACTCACTGCACTCTCAGACACTAAAAAATCACTCGCAAAAAATGCAAGGAGGATGAAGGAGATTATCAGAGAACAAAAACTCTAGAGCTGGGACATCCAACACATTCACAGAAACTTTGAGGCTCAAAGTGTTCAACTACCACCTCCTTCACTATCACCACCTCCATCACCATGACAGTTTTGTGTTCTAACCCTTTCTTTTTTAGATTCAGTATTTATATTTTTTTATTTTACGTTTATGTTGTTTCTTTTATTCTTTTCATACTGAGGACAATGTGTTGTCCAAGTTTAGGGATGGTTGTGTGTATGCTTGTTTTTATTTGAATGTCAATTTTGCATATTTTTATATTAGTTTGTTTAGGTTACATAATGTGATTTGTTTGAATGTGTCAATGGCTAGGATTTAACGAAATTGATTTAGCTTTAAACATAGTCTTTTAGGTTTAGAAGAGTTATTAGCTTGAGAAATTAGTGACATAGGTTACTTTGGCTAAATATGTAGCTTTAAAGATACGATGTTAGTTTATTCATCTTAGGAAGTTATCACATTCATTTATAATTTTAGGTCAATCGAATAAGTCGCATTGCTAGTATATTTTCATGAGAACGATTAGCTTAAAGCAGTAAGGTAGGCAAAAAAATGATGAAAATCTTAAATAAATAACCATTCTTTGGCGTTCGAGTTATGAATAGAGCTAGTAGCCAATTGAGAATATGATGTAGCTGAGTAACTAGATCAACATGCATCACAAATGTGTGCCTTCGCGTCAAAAGGTTATAATGACATTCCAACCAAACTGCTTAATAAAAACATTACCTAGTTGAGTAACTGAATTGACATTCATCACAAATATTTGTTTTCGTGTAAAAGGCTAGGTTCATGTCTATAAAAATTAACAAAAACCAATGTTTTGTCAAATAAAACCTACTAACCTTGTAAACAGCTTGAAGTTTCATGAAAACTTACTTAGGAATAGTTACTTTTTTTATTGACCGAATGAGTATCAATGTGTGTGTGTAAGTGAAAAGGGTTAACATATTTTGACATTAAGGTCTTGGTTAATATGTATATTTTGTCCAAGGTACTTAAATGTGGATTTTGCAAGTTAATAAGTTAAAACAACTTGAGGGATAGTGTTAACTGTTAAATTAGTTTCATGAAGTTGAATGCCATTGCCTCATTATTATATTTGCGTGTTTTGTGTTTTGATGTGTTGTGCGTTTTGCTTGTTTGTTTTTGCTTAAAGACAAGAAAACATTTAAGTGTAGGGATATTGATAGTCGTAAATTACATCATGTTTTTTAGGTAGTTTAGGATGTGTTTAGTGGTTAAATTTAATCAATTAGTGCGTGTTTAGGTTAGGATTATGTTTGTTATTTAAATATTAGTCTTAAGTGTTTTGTGGGTTAGAGCACAAGTTTGAGATTCAATTTTATGTTTTTGAGGTACAATGACATGCTTGCTAGTGTTTCAGGGAAAATATAGAAGAACAAAAGAGATTTGGAGAAGATCCGGAGCCGAACCCAACAGAAACAAATGCAAGGAGCCACAATCATGGCATGTTGGTCATGATCGTGACAAAAAGGGGAAACAACGTGCCACGATCATGGCCTGCGCGGTAGACAGCATGCCCCGACTTTCTGACCTTCATTTTTTGGGACATTTCGAACCTTTGGAGCATAGTAAAAGCCCTAGAGTTGCCCTAATTAGAAAATGCTATAAGAAGGAAAATAAAAGGCAAAAAAAGGGAGCCTTTAATCTGCCATTTTGGGAAACACTCCAAGAGGAGAGAAGAAGAGAGAGAGAGAAAGAGGAAGAGGGGAGAAAGAAGCGGGTCTTTGCAGTCGGTACTTTCCCAAGGCATCCCGATCCCCATTCTATGTGTATTTTTTTCATCTTTGTTTTCGTTTTCTTGAATGTTAAGATGAATGCAAATATGTTTATGAATTTGGGTTTCATTAAGATGCTCTAACTTTCTTTTAGGCTTTTACCTTGACTTAATGTTAATCTAGTTATTTTTGTGTTATTTGATTAGGTGTTATGATTGATTGTTGTATCTTTATGCTTCAGTAACAAATCGAGAGGGTGATTCGAATGCCAAATGATTGGGCCAAGTTAATAGACCACGCAATCAATTTAGTCCGTTATTATATGGAGAGAGAGTTTGGTAATTAAGAGTTTACCAGTTCGGTACTTAAACCATTTAGGGATTATTAATTAGGGCGAGTAATGATAACTCGAGAGAGAGTAATCACCCTTGGATAGTCTAGAACTGACACCTCATTAACACATATATGGCTAGGTTAGCATTGATAATAGGAAGAATCCCCTCTCTCATAATTTGGTAACTTTTCTTGGTTAATTTCCATTATGACTTTTGTGTTGCTCGATTTCATTTTCTTTTTATGTTAAACTTGCTAATTAATTTCTTGGTAATCACTTTCCTGTATTTACTTTTCTGTGCAATTTTATTTTCATTTTACTAATTTTCTTAGCCTTAGATAACGTAGGATTAGATTAGTTCACACCTCCTTGTGGGATTGACCCTTCACATACTACATTTCATGACCCGTGCACTTGTGGTATTTGACAGTTATAAATAGTAAAGCTTGCCTACATCAACATATATTAAGGAGCTCTAGTGGTTTATGTTAGTATGAAGCCTCGAGGGGTGACAGGAGAGCAAATCATGTTAAAAGTTTTTCCATTTTCACTAAAAAATATGGAAAAAGATTGGCTTTTTAATTTGTATGTAAGGAGTGTTATTAAATGGATCGAAATGAAAAGCCTATTTTTAGAGAAATATTTTCTATCATCAAAGGTAGTAAGCATAAGGAAAGAAATTTGTGAGATTAAGCAACATTATAGAGAATCCTTCTAAGAGTATTAGGAGCACTAAAAGAAGTTTTGTGCTAGCTTCCCCATCATAATATCTCAAAGAAAATCCTTATTCAATATTTTTATAAAGGATTATAGTCGCTAAATAGGCATTTAATAGATGAAGAAAGTGGTGGAGCATTAGGTGAAAAGAATCTTGAGAAGGAAAGGAATTTAATTGAGCAAACACTCAATAATTTGGCATTTGTAATGACGTTTGTAAAGTAAATGAGGTCAATAATTCATCCATTGACCATCGTTTAGATGAAATAATATCCTTTGTTAGACAGATTACTCTAAGGCAAGCAAAGGTGAAAGGTTAGAGGATATATGCAAATGCAAACCATCTTATGGATGGTTATCTAGCTTTACAAGAGGGAAACATTGATTATATTAATACTGTGAGAGAAAACTTTTCCCATCAGTACAATCCACATTCCCAAACTTATAAACCAAGCTAGAGAGATCACCAAAACCTAAATTGTATAAGGAATAGGTAGTAGAAGTAATTCCCATATAAATCATAGGGTGCATAACAATTTCAGCCCAAACCACAAGCCTCCTCCTTTAACTTAGGTATGCCATTAGATGATATGGTTAAGTCTTTACTACTAACACTTTGTAATTATAGCAAAATGTGAAACAGCTTCAGCAAGAGACAAGATCTTAATTTCAAGAGGCAAGGTCTAACATTCAAAATTTAGAGAACCAGATGAGTGAGATGCTAGTTATTATCAACCATTCAGAATCTCAAAGTAGAGGAAAATTGCCATCTCAACCTGAGGTAAATCCAAAAATTATTAGTGTGGTGACCTTAAAGAGTGGTAGGAAGCTTGATGATCCTAAGAGGACCTCACATAGCATGGTCAATGAAGAGGAAATTGAGAAGGAGATAGGAGAATAAGGAGATCCCTCATCTAGCTAAAATGTAAATTATAAATCTCCTAATAAGGTTAACAATAACCTTAACTTTTCTTAGTAGGTTAGCAAAGTTGATTAAGGAGGAAAAGGATAAGGAGATCTTGAAGACTTTTTGAGATGTGGGAGTAATTATATCTTTGCTGGACGAAATCAGGCAAGTGTCAAGGTATGCAAAATTACTTCATAAATTGTGTATCAATAAGAGAGATTTGAAAGATAATGCGAAGGTCATGATGGCTGAGAATATTTCTACAGTCTTTAAAAAGAAATTACCACCTAAGTGTAGGGTTCCATCTATGTTCACTGTTCCATATAAGATTGGTAACACTATAATTAAGAGAGCCATGTCAGATTTTGGAGCATCGATCAATATTATGCCTCGTTCTATCTATGCTTCCTTAAACTTAGACCCTTTGAAAGAAACTGATGCTATCATACAATTGGTTGATCACATTAATGCTTACCCTAATGGATTGGTTGAGGATTATCTACTGCAGATGATCGAATCAGTGTTAGTTGTATATTTCTATATCGTAGGTATGGATGGTGACATTTCTATCAACTTCACTCCTATCTTATTAGGGAGACCATTTCACAATATGAACTAAACTAAGATAGATGTTCATAGGGGTACTCTTACAATGGAATTTAATAGGTAAGTGATTCATTTTAATATTTTTGATTTTATGAAACATCCTAATGATGATCGATCTATTTTACTATTGAGGTGATTGATCCTTTAGTGCAGGAAGTTTTTAAGTTAAATTGCAAAGCCAAGTTGGAAGTAGTTTTAACTAAGCATCTAGAGTTAGAAGCCTGATTGATATTGTTGATCAATATTAAAAATATATAACAAGTGCACGACATAGTTGTAGCTAGCATAGACAAGGTCGATCCCACAAAGACTATAAGTACTAGTAGTTACTTTTTTTCTATTATCTAACCGATGAATTAGATTGTGGATTTTAATTAAAAATTTAACTAAAAAGTTAAACTAATATTGAAAACAATAATGAACTCATAATAAGCAAAATACTAAGAATAATCAATATCAAATAGTAGTGTCTAGGTAATGAAACCCCCTAAGAATTCTTAATTATTACCCTTTATCATGCAACTATATTATTGATTATTGGATCATAGAAATTCCTACCTTATGTTAATATCTTTCTCAAGACTGTTAACAACTCATTCATTATTTGATTAATAGAAATCTTGTTGGTTAAAATCCCCAGGATTGCATTATTGATTTTTAAATTTTGCTATTAGGTTTGACCCTAATCCAGAGGGTTTATGTCAACCTATCTCTATGTTTACATGTAACTCCTTCCAATTATCATAGATCTATTCATGTAAGAGGATTTCTCAATCTCAATCATATGAAATTAAATTAAACATTAATATTTTAGATATATTAGAACAAGAATACAACATATAATTGAATCATAATAAATCAATCAATAAAATTGCATTAGATAAAAGATCATATGATATCGTTATCACGACTTTAGGGTCATCCAACCTAGACATTAGGAAAGTTTAGTTTCTATCTATAAAAAATAAAATCAATAACAAATATGTAAAATACAAACTAGAAAACAAATAAATCATAATTCTAAATCTCCCCTTTTCTTCTAATGAATCTTCTTGCAAGTTTGGATTGGATAAAGCTCTTTATCAAATCTATTGACGTTATCTTCATGTTTTCCTCATCCCTTAATTAAAACTATCGCCTCTCTAGGTGTCTTACATCTCAAAAGTACTTAAAAACTTAGCTCTGTAATGTTTTGTCTCTGTTTATGTCCTTTTATAGTAAAAACTAAGGTTTTGGATTATACACAGGCGTGTTAGTGATTATGTATCTCCAAAAGCACCTGAATTATGATTTCATATGGGCACAGATACTTACATAGGCAATATACATGGCCATATATATCAATATACACGAGTGTGTAACTCCACAAAACTAGAGCCAAAATTCTTAAATCTTCACACGTTTATAGAGACTCACACAGTCACTGTACATGGTCATGTATCTTTAGGTTGCTTCAAATCTTTGTTCCATGCTATAATTTCACCTGAATTCCTCTCCTTTTGACTCATAAAGGCAGTTATTGCCTATAAATGCACTTTAAGTGAATTAAGTACCAAATATAAAATAAAACTAGTAAATATCAAGAAAAACTAATTAAATATGGATGTACAATTGTAGTCAAATAAGCATTTATCAAAGCCATTAACAATGTTGAGTTAGGATAGGAGCTGACTGATCGCGGCTCGTCGTTCGATCCTAGAATCGATCCTTGGGAACTGGTCAAAAATAATTTATACCAAGGATTGCAGTATAGTGTGCAGCCTCGGGTCGTCTCACTTCTTGGAACCGACAAAAACTGGTTTAAAGCTAGCCTAAGTCGAACAAATGCAATTAAAGCTGATAAAAAGTTGGGGGTTTTGCAAGTTGAT
>JAOSBL010000004.1:16048139-16059922 GCA_027568915.1 Erythroxylum roraimae | reverse complement strand
GCATGAAATGCAATTTTCTTAATCTCTCTTGATCTCACATGTACCAAATTTTTGGGTTCTAACCCTTAGTATGGGAATGGGATGTTACAACTACCTCCTGCCATCTCAAAATTATGGCTCTGATATCAATTGTTAGAAAGGTCTTCTTAAGCAACAAACTTACACCGCAAGTCACGTCTACTCCTTTATACGACAATCTTTCTTAGGTTTGTTTAAGAAAAACTCAGCCTTCCCACATGATCGTTGACCAACAATTCTTGTCCTTGAATGCCTCATGACTCTCACAGTGTTTAACTCTCATACTCGTAAGAAACTACAGAAGCAATAGAATATTAAAAACAACAATAAAGCACGAAAGAGATATAGTAATAATGCCAACTTTTATTACTTCCCTCAAAGTATACAAAGGATGCTCTCTTTATATCTCTGTGTGCCAAAAGCAGAGCTCAAATGAGCTATATATAGGCATCAAGGCTTAGGGACAACTTAGAATTCTAACAAAACTCTACTATCCAAGATCATGTCTTATCCTATCAGATTACATCATTATCTAATAAGATAACATTCCCATATAAATAGAACTATATCCGATAAGGTCTATCTACATCTCAACTAACAATATAAAATATTACACATTATCTATTCCTGTCCACGAAGATGTCCACTATCTTCAGATGATCCTCCTGCGTGGTTTTTATCTTTTTTTTTGTGGAAGGGAAGGAAAACAAAGCTAAAACAAGCTAGCTAGTACAAAGGCAGCGATACAACGCCCCATGCTGATCTCTGTGGAGGAGCTCCTGGAGCAGAAGTGGAGGAGCCGGTAGGATATGTAACCCTGGGCTAACGACAGCAGCAAAGCCTGCCAGACTATCAGCACACTAGTTCCCCTCGTGGTGTACGTGCTGAAGGTGGACTTCCCAATCCCGGTCGAGTAACCTCCTGGTACCTGCCAATAACAAAGGCTCATCAGGGAAAACTGTAACAGAAGAGGAAAGGATGTTTATTACCTCCAGGGAGTCGGCTTCAACGATGACGCGTTTATAACCCTTATTTCAGGCCAGACTAAGTCCCGAATAGATGCCCCAAAGCTCGGCAGAAAGAGGCAAGCCGCAGCCGATACGATGGAGAAAGCCGCCACTCCAAGTACCTTACCAGTCACGGAGTAACCCCCCAGCCGTAGCAGTGGTACCCCCACGCTTAACTGCACCATCGGTATTGAGCTTGATCCAGTCTGCCGGGGGTTTGGTCCAGCCGACCAGACTGCCGGCCGGGAGACCTGGAGTGGGAAGGACACAACTCTCGGCGGCCTGTGCCCTGGCAATCCATTCGACATATTCCAAAACCACCTGAGACCCTGCCTGCGGCCAGTGAAAAGAGGGCTCAAAGACACTCTGATTACGCCAGTACCAAAGGAACCAACAGGCAACGCCAAAGATAGTGGCCCAAGCGAACTGTCTCATAGGGGAGTGGTTTCGAAGGTTAGAGTGCACCCAGAATCCAGTATCATAACAGAAGAAATCCAGGGTAACCAGCGCTGGGGGAAATTGAGTCCAGAAGGCTCTGGCCCGTGAACAATCCTGCATGACATGCAAGGTGGATTCCTCGTGGCCGCAGTAATGACAGTTGCTCGCCGTAGTGATGTGGCGGGCCACGCGTTGTTGGTTAGTCAAAAGCTTGCCCTGCGTTAGAAGCCATAAGAAAGCGCGGATCCGGTGGGGGCCAACCCACTTCCAGATAAGCTCCTAGAGCTAAGACTGGTCGGAAGAGTACCCGCCTTCGAGCAAAGCGTAGGCAGAGGCCACCGTGAACCGTCGATGCGTTGTTGGGCCCCACTGAAAAGAGTCTTCCTCTGTGGCATCGACAGGAGGGGGAAGCCCCGAAATGGCCAGGCAGACGGAGGGTGGGAGATAAGGCTGGAAGAGATGCCACTTGCACATGTTATCCGGATTTTGGAAGTCCCCAACGGAGGCGTAGAGGACGCTGGCAGGAAGGGAAGAGGTAACGGTAGAAATGAGAGGGCCCCCTTCAGGCAGCCAGCGATCCAACCAAAACAGGATGCGATGGCCATTACCCCGACGCCAAGTAAGCCCCTGGCGGACCAGCTGCCAGGTTGCCGAAATGCCTCGCCAAGTACTGGAAGCCCCAATCCGAGCAATGGTAAGAGGAATATGGGACAAGTCCAAGCGGTATTTTGCCCGAAGAATGCGAACCCAGAGCGCGTGGGGCTGGGTAAGCAGTGCCCATCCTAATTTGGCCAGGAGCGCATCATTTGAGGCCCGAGGCCGCTTAAGGCCGAGGCCTCCCGCTTTCTTAGGTTGACACACAGTCTCCCAAATGGCCAGATGCAGCTTCCGACGGTGGTCCGTTGAACCCCAGATAAAATTCCGCATGAGCCTCTCCAGGTCATCATAAAGCTGGCGCGGAAGGCGAACAGTCTGCATCGTGTACGTGGGAAGGGCTTACAGAACTGGCTAGGTGAGAGTCACTCGGCCCGCAAGGGATAGGGAACGAGAGCGCCATCCGGCAAGTTTCTGGTGGGTAGCGTCCAAAATGTGCTGGTAGGTGTGCCGCGAGGCCCGTTCGTGCAGCAGCGGAACACCCAAATATTTCCCCAAATTGGCAATCTGGGATATGTGGAGAGTGTGACTAATGCGCCGTGCTACCGTGGGGGAGACGTTCCTCGAGAAGTAAACCCGAGTTTTGGCGGTATTCACAGTTTGACCAGAAGTTGTGCAAAATTCCTCAAGCGTTCTGGCAATAACGTGGGTCTGAGAGTCAGAAGCCTCCGCAAAAAGGACCAAATCGTCAGCAAAGAAGAGGTAGGAAATCGGGGGCCCATGCGGCTCACTTTAGCTGGTCGCCATAGGCCTTGGGCCACCTTTCTGGAAATAAGTTGACCTAGGCGTTCCATACACAAGACAAAAAGGTATGGTGAAAGGGGATCCCCTTAGTGAATGCCCCGGGACGGGGAAAAAGGAGCCGTAGTTGTGCCTTGCCAGGCGACTTAGAGTGTAACGGAAGTCACACATTGCATCACGACGGTGATAAGATTTGCCGGAAAACCGATGTCCTGTAAGGTGTTGTGAATGAAGTCCCAACGGAGCCGGTCATAAGCTTTTTCAAGATCCACCTTTATCGCCATACTCCCGACCTTCCCTTTTTTCTTACGCATTGAGTGGATAACTTCCTAGGCGATGATAATATTATTGGTTGTTTGGCGGCCCGGGATAAAGCTGCTTTGGGGCTCTTTCACGAGCCAGGCCATGTGAGTCTTCAACCGATTGACAATCACTTTAGAAATAATTTTGTAGAGGACATTGCACAGGCTGATAGGCCTGAACTGCTGAATAATGTGCGGGAAGGAACTTTGGGTATAAGAACAAGGATGGTGTGAGTCAGATCTGGTTCCCAGCATTCAAGGCGAAAAACCCCCGTAACATAGTTGATCACGGTCGGCCCCACCTGTGCCCAAAACTTTTGAAAGAAAAGGGCATTATAGCCATCAGCGCCAGGAGCTTTATTAGGGTTCATAGCGAAAGTAGCCGACCGAATTTCGTGGGCTTGGATTGGCTGGGTTAGGCTATGAAGGCGATCAGCAGTAAGCGGAGGGAACTTGCCCGAGAGGGGGTACGAGGGCGTGGGCCCACCGTCCTGGGTATACAGGGAGAGGAAAAACTCGCGGGCGAGCTGGCTGAGGGCGACTGGATCCGAGATCTGGTGCCCCTGAGAGTCGGAGAGAGGATCAATGCGTAGTTTTTTCCGCTTGGAGAGGGTAAGCGTATGGTAATATCTGGTGTTCCAATCGCCCTGCTAGAGCCAGTCGCACTTCGCTTTCTGATGCCAGTAGATTTTCTCTTCACTGAGAACTTGCATTAGGTCGTGGTTCAGCTGGGCCTCGAGGTCGAGGAGAGAGTCGAGGTTAGTATCAGTCATAGCCGTTTGGATGCCTTGAAGTCGCCGTAAGAGACGCCGTTTCCGAGTGAAAATGTTCCCAAACTCAGTGCAATTCCAATGCGAGAGGTGGGAGAAGAAGAGACCAAGAGCGGAACCTCTTATCACGATCCCCCGTAACCTTATATGCCATAACATCCATGATCTTCCCACGATCTCTATCCGTTGATGATGAGTCATTCAAGTCAAAGTCAGTCATAACACACTAGTATGATCCAATGCTTACCCATGTCAAGTCCGTTAGCTATAGTTCGTCCATTTGAGCATTCACTAAGTCCTTAGTTCATCAAGAACTTAGCCATAGCCATGCCAGCGTGTACAAGGCCCGAAATTCTACCAAAACTCACACCCTGCTTGATTTAACTCGCTAAGTCTTCCCTTGGAGCCTTCACATGTTCCTATTATACGTATGATCCAACTAAACTTCCATCCAAGGTTCGTCTCCAATTAGCTGTAAAGTGCCTTCATGTGCTAAAGGGCTAAAACCTGCCTTATATCTTAATAGGTCTGGAATAATTCAAAGATGTAGCCAAATTTAACTTTTTATTGGTTCAATCCAATTAATAGAGATTATGTTAATTTGGTCCTACCCAATTATCACGCTTTTTATTGCTTCTTTTATAAAGTTGCATTTTTTATTGACAATAATTGTACACGATCTTCCTCCATCCTTTTTATTATGTAAATTTTAATAAATGGACGGATAAATTAAAAAAGTGTACATTTGAAAGAGATAATATGATAATTTTTGAAAATAGAAAACCTAGTGTCTGCGTGAGATAACATCTATGCTTTTAACAATGGAATTGAGATTATCATCTCTCATAGATATAGGTGCAAACACGCGCTAAATATCCAACGTCGCTGAATATACTCATCCGCCACGTGGAAGCGATTATGTCCGTCGCGGACCCGCGTCTGAGAGAAACATCACCACACCAAACTACGAAAAGTTGGGTTTGGCTTTTCCAACCTTCTTCAACGCGACGCAGCACGGAGTCTCTCCTCCTTCCCTTGTCCTCATAAGCACCGCTTTTATTCCTCAAAGTCCCTTTTCCTTCTTCACAAAACCCCTTATATTTAACCCACGCACAATAGCTTTTGATAGTGCCTTCTCTGGGTATATGCAACGAAATTGATGCGTTTAACCCACTCACAATCGCAAGGGTATGTGCAACGAAATTGATGCGAAACCGTAGATTAGGGTACAATTCTGCTCCGATTTCTCTGAATTTGTTTTGTCGGAAATCCGGTTAATTGCCTATCCGATTTTCCTTTTTTTGTTGATTTTTTATTTTGCAAGTTTAGGTTTCTCATGATTGGTATGTGTGCCTGTTGCTCTAGGCTTTAAGTTTGATAATTTCTTTCATAGTGGTTACTGGTCGTTGATCAAGTAGGTTATCCGGAACTGTTAACGATTGGATATCGCGGTTTTGATGAACCGAAGACACGTTATCGTTTTGATCATGGGATGCAACTTGTTTTGCTTGGAAAGATTGAATCTTGTGTCTTGAATTTTCAAATTTTAAACTTTTTTTTTTAAGTTTAGTTCCTAATGTCGGGGTTTCGGCAATACGCTTGGACTTCCTATTTTAGTAATCGGTTTGATGAATTAATTTTAGAACTTCGTTGCCCTTTTATTTTTCAGATGATAGCTTCTTTCTTTTCTTATTCCTTGCCGTTGGGTCTTCGGCATCGAACTTCAAACGATAAGGTTCGAGGATTGACGTGGTCAAATCTTGGGAATTATGAAATGAAATTTAGATTCTACTTTAATAGTGGTGGCGGCGGAGTCAATCTTAGAGCCGCTTAAGTTACTGTTGGTAAATTTGTGGGTCTTTATTTTTGATTATGCATTTAGGTTTTGAAGAAGATTGAGGAAAGTTCTGCAAGTTAAACTTAGAGCATGAGTACTCAAACCCAGGGTGTAAGGGGTCCTCCCTTGAGGGGATATAGGCGGAGGAAGACATTGCTGGACTTAAATGTGCCCCCTTGCGAAAGCAGGGATCAAGAAGGAGGTTCAACTCAGGCTTTGCCTCAAGAGGTCGGGACAAGCCAACAAGGGCAAACCGCAGCAACTGCTACAATTGATGTTGAGGCTTTTGATGATGATGTTATTGAGTCATCCCCTAGGGCTTTTGCCGAAGTACTTGCTATTTTTCGCTTATTATTTACTATTTTACTTTGTTACCTACTGTGAAGTTGTTATCAGAACACAGTGACATGTATAATTTATTTTAGGCCAAGAACAATGCCCGGAGAACTCGTGTGAGGAATGTTGTAGTTGACGTAGACACAGGTCTGTTCACTATCTCTGTTCTGTTTAGGCCTTTCATTCTTCTTTAATTTTCACTACTAAATTGTCATTGTTTGCACACTGGTCTTTGCATCCTTGCTAATAGCAGGGAGAACAAGCAGGCTGACTTATGATAGTCATGTTAACAAGCGGAGAAGAACTCAATCAAATCAAACAGTTATCAATTGTGATCAATACATAAACTTGGAAAGCAGTAGCGGTTCCATGGTAAAACCTGCAATTCATGTGTTAATATGTACCTCTGTTTTGACCCCTTACTGTTTTTCTTCACTTTTTTTTTTTAACCCGGGATGTTGCTTAACATAGTGTTTTTTCTCATGTGCTTAGTTCCTATGATTTGACAAAGTATTTTGAGTTATAGTATCCAGTTACTGAACTGTGTTTTCATGCAATACGCGTATGTGCTTTTGTGTAATTGTAGCTGCTTGCTTCGAGTTTATTGGAATGAAGCAGTCAAAATCAAAATGCCATTATTTTCTTTGATTTACGTATAAACACAATTTATTTGAAATAAAACTTTCAACTTACTGAAACACGAACTTTGTGGAGTTTTCATTTGCATGGAAGAAAACTAGAGGATTTTTTTTTTGGGTGTGTGAAAGTTGCATTTTAAATTGCTTAAAGTTTTCTGTTGTAATATACACACCATTTAACCACAGTAATGTCTTAAAATTAAAGAATTATTCATTCATGGATATCCTTGTTTCTATTGGCTGCTTGAGATTGCGCATAAGATATCGTTTGTTTGTTTGTTTTTTTTTTGTGTGTGTGTGTGTGTGTGTGTGCAATGTTTTGTTTTAAGTACAGACTTTTGAAGATTTGAAACAAATTGTTACACTTCATTGGCAGAGGGAGAACTTACAGCAACTGCTGGGACCATCTCCACCTCCGCCCCCTCCTCCCAAGGAGCCAACATTCAATTGTCCAATATGCATGGGCCCGTTAGTTGAGGAGACGTCAACGAAGTGTGGGCACATATTCTGTAAGAATTGCATTAAGGTTGCAATAGCTGCACAGGCAAAATGCCCTACATGTAGGAAAAGAGTCACTGTTAAAGAACTTATCAGGGTGTTCCTTCCAGCAGCTAGTTGAGGTGATACACGTTTAGTTTCTATTTATATAAGTCACCTTAATCAATTTACTTTTTCCTCTGTTTAAAAGAAGTTGACGGGGTATTAACTTTGCCACAGAACTGTATTTATTGGCGGCGATGTAATGATGAATGCAAAACATATCTGAGGTGCTGTGGTGTTAAGAATGTTGATTCTGAAGGGGATTTAGTGAAAAGATATACTGATGTGATATGGTCAGAATGGAGTATCAGTTTGTTAACAATGAGTCATTGGCTAAGGAATTAAAACAGTGAGGGAGAACAAGAAATCTTCTTGCTAGCAACTATTAATAGTTTAGTTTCAGTCATGGTCTCATCTAGTGTTATTGATCAGTTGTGTATTGAAACTAACGCTTTCAAGTGTTCTGCTTGTTGCAAAGTAAACTTCATCGACTATTTGAATGAGAACTAATTTGATTTTCATTTAATTTGATAACAGAAGGGACCTGCGTTATGGAGATGGAAAACGGCCATAAATAATGTCGTTAGATTCTCATTATTTAACATGAAATTGAGACGGCCTTATTGTGTAGTTCAAACTGTTAAACCTAATGGCCAATGTAATCTTATGTCCATTTTAGGTAAAAATTCACGTACGGTGAATGATTAGAATAATCACTGACGTGCTTTTGTTTGTTGTGACCGAGTTATACAGCAATCAGATGCAGCAGAGCTTTGTAAGCCTTTTTCGTTTCGCACCGCTTTGAATGCAAGTAAACTCGCAAGTGCACTAGCCTATGAGCTTTTCGGCACCATTGAAATCTTCAACTTTCATGAATCTCTCCTTGTTTTTTTTAAAATACAACTTTTGTTTTTTTTTTAATGATGCGTTTCTTACTAATAAGAGTGAGATTCATATCAAGTACGATCTAAGAAAATAAACACAAAAGTGCAAAGAATTTTTTAAATTATTAAGAAAATAATAAAAACTGTAAAGAATGATATTATTCTTCCCAAGAAAGTAAGCAAGGAGACTGATGGCAGTTTGAAAGCTTTCTTATACTGGAAATTTTGAGAATTCTAAGAAAGCTAAAAGTCAAATAAAGTGAGGTGATTATTTCTAAAAAGCAAGGAGGACTGGGGATTATTCTTATATCTTTTATGCAAAATGTACTTCAGTGCAAAAGGATTTGGAGGCTATTTGAAGATAAATATGTTATTTGAATAAAATGGATACATGAAACATATCTTAGTACTAAAAGCTTTTGGCAATTGTCTATCTCTAGGAAGTACTCTTGGTTACGGAGTACTCTTGGTTCTTCTTGCATATGTTGAAATTGAGATAGGAGGTTTTTCCTTTGATTAAGCATGTGTTAGGCAATGGTGAGATTATTTAGGTATGGTTCGATAACTGGACATGTCATAGTCCTCAACTACAAATATAATATACCACTACCATAGAATATATGCCCGAACATCCAGAAATTATATGAAAATATACCCTATGGGAATGACATATTAGAGCAATCACATTCACTTATTAAGGCATCATACATAACACAAGTATTTAAGATGATCAAAACTTCTCATTTCATTCATAAACATGAACATACATTGTAGCATTACATTATATAATCCACACATATATATATATTACCAACAACATCTTAGAGTTTGCTACTCTTTACAAGATGTTCTATATAAAGTGGGATGTTAAACCAAAATATCCTAGCTAGACTCTTTAGTGTCAGCTGACCAACTTTTGAGCCATTTTTGCTCCAAAACATAAGTACTAGATTTCAACTTGATCTGCTTAGGAGTTAGAACTCCTTTGAACTTAAAAAACAACGTTGTAATTTTGATGAGCTTGCGAATTCAGTGAGTGAACCATCATCGATGTGCTCACTCATATTAGCACACAATAACACATATATAGTCTATTTTACCAAATATGTCATACAAATGAATAATTCACATCACATCACATACTTTATTGATTCAAATCATTCAATATTTCATCTCAGTTCAATGAGCATGTTAATTCAACCAGTCAGAATGGCATATCCATTCAATCATTCAATAAATAAGGATGCATATGCAAATGCACATACGACTCCACTTCATTTTTACTTTGTTGTGATCGAGCACCTATTTAACTATCCCATATATGTTGCGAATACCAGACTCATTTTATATACTGTCATGTACCCATTGTGGAAATGGGGCTTATTGATAACTGAGCCTACAACTCTTTGTGCACATTTCTAAGCTCTAAGTTCTTTTTCACTTGGGTCACTCTGGTCACAATTCTTTTATTTGTTCATGCATTTCAATGTAAAGAGATGCAACAATTCACATATGATGCATTCAGTATTTCACATTCGATATACTCAAGTCATATATCACATTCTTCGGATCTAAGTCCGGTATTCAACATTAAGTTGAGAACACGTATTTCTATATTCACATACATTTACAAAACACTTCCAATACATTCCCGAATATCAATCTCCTCGAACCATTAAAGCTCGAAATTATTACAATCACATAAGTAGCAATTCAATAACTGAATTTTAAACAAAGCAACTAAACTATGGTGAGAGAATATCTAGGTTACTCACAGGATGCTCCATAATAGCTATTACTTTGATGACTTGGCAATATCTAGATGCGGTCGGTCAATTTATGCTTCTATTGTCATGCAATACACACATAATTCACATATTACTAAATTGATCAATCATATGATCATTCAATCATACACATGTTTATATGTATCATGTTCAATGCATGCTCAATTGATTACCCCGGGTATGTATCCCCATACAAAGGTCTTGATTCATTCCTAATTTGTCAACCATTCACTCATCCAAATTCTCATTCATATTTCCTTTATGTACTTCAATCTTCATACATCCATAATCTATCAAACTCTTTATCAATTATTTAAGCAACAATCTAGGTTCATTCCTAGCCTTAATCAACACCAAATACACCAAATTAGAGTGACTTGTCCTCAATTAAGTCAACAATAACTCAAAACTAAACTCGTCATTATAGGGCACTGACCACGATCGTGGTGCACATGCTACGATCGTGACAGAAGCTGGTGCAGCAGGACACGATCGTGGGGAACATGCCACGATCATGATATAACCCTAACAATCAGGCCACGTTCGTGGGACAAGGGCCACGATTGTGACAGAACCAAAATGACCAAGCCACGATCGTGCCCTATAGTATTTTCCCAGCCATTCTACTAGAATCATTTAACCCTAAAACATGTCAAATACTTCCAATTTTCTAGATTTCACTCTTTGCATGACCTCAATTCATGCTAATTCAACTACCATATTAATTGCTTAAGTGTCATCAAAAAGCCTACCCATTTAGTTCTTCATCAATCATTCTATATCATCATACATGAAACCCTAACTTTGTCAAATTCAAAAACACTTCCATAACACCCATCCTTTAGCATAAATTAACCATCATCTACACTTCAAATTCCAACCTAGCATCTTTCATATAATACCCTAAAACCTACCATTTTCATGCATCTAAACAAAAATAGGAATCATCATTCATTACCATACATATAACCCTAACTAGTCAATTTCAGGAACACCTCACTAACACCCATTTTTCTGCATAGTTGCATCATCATTAATTCTCCAAATCTCAACTTAATTTATCCATACAACAATCTATAACCCATGGTTTTTATACATCAAGAACAAAGCATAATCATCCATCAAATTCTACCACAACCCATCATCAATCATACATGTCTTCCATCTCAATTTAATCACCATGAGTATTTCTATTATAACATGTCATAAAGATGAAAAATCACTTACTTGTTTAGCCCTAAACTCTACCTCAATCAACAAGCCATCCTAGCCATCCAAACATGGAAGGATAAAGCACACTCCAAGAACAAGATGAAAGCACAAAAAGGAGTTCAACAACAAGATGAAACCAATAGAATTTTGGGGTAATAAGATATACAATTTTTTTTAGCAAAAACTCAAGATGTGAGGGTTATGGGTGTGTGAATTGGTAGTGAGAAGGGTAGAGAGGAAGATAGCATGTAGAAAGAACAAGAGAAGTGTAAGTGTAACTCGACTTGTATGTGGATACAACTCGACTTATGCATGTAACTCGATTTGTATGTGGATACAACTCGAGTTATGCATATACAGCTCTGTTAGATTGTTAGAGTAGTGCCCTAAAGGCAATCGCCCTTAGTGCGCTTTGTACAAAGTTGAGTACAGGCTTAATGTACAAACAAAGAACAAAGGCAACTTCATTAATTTGGTGTTCATTATTTATGAACTGATATAGATCAATAAACAAATTAATGAAGTCCATGATATATGACATAGCATGAAGGAGATTATGATGTGATCATACTACTGAGAATCCTATCATGTGCAATTATGTCAGTATCTAAATTATCCC
>JAOSBL010000004.1:16037797-16048039 GCA_027568915.1 Erythroxylum roraimae | reverse complement strand
TACTAACTCAATGCATTTAATTTAATCTAATCATGCTCAAATTTTCCTTAATCATGCTTAATTAATTATTAAAAAAAATTCGGGGCTAACAAATAATGTGTGTTCAATGTGTGTTTTGCATAATGATGATACAGATAGAACGTCCACATCCAGACATTTCCAAATCATGGAAGCTAATGCTAATCTGGAGCGTAATGTGAGTCGACCTAGATGGTCTCATTTCATTGTTTGTTATGTTTTAAATTTCTGCATTGAATTAATACTGATATGATTGATGTGAATGTGATTGTATTGATTCCGGACATTGAATGTTCGACGTGTTTGATTCATGAATATAATATTGCAAGTGCTCATTGACGGTGAATTGGACTGACTATGTGTATACTCAACTTGATTGTTGAATGTCAGACCAAGTTTCGAAGAAAATGTGAATGTGCATGTGAATGAAAAAAAAGTGATTCTCAACTTAAATGTTGAATGCCAGACCAAGGTACGATGACATGTGTAAAGTGAAATAAAAAGTGACTAATTGATCATATGTGATTGATGCATTTCATTACATGAATGCATCATAACATAAAGGCTGTTGTGATTAGGGTAGCCACCAAAAACGAGCTTAAAGCTTAGAAATTGAAAAAGAGCTTAAAGCTCAGAAAGTGAAAAAGAGCTAAAAGCTTAGAATGTGATTAAGAGCCAAAAGCTCACTATGTATAATGAGCTTGGTATCTCCAACGGATACGGGACAGTTATCAATGAACCCGGTATCTAAAATGGATACGGGACAGTTATAGGCACTCGGTCACAACAATAATAATTGAAAGTGAGTCTCATGAGCAATGCATAAGCGTTTAATATGTATAACTTAGATAGTTTCATTAATTTCTAGGTGTGATATATGTTTAAGTGAATATAAAATGTATGTGACTCACCAGAATGAATTGATGAAGTGATGTGAATTATGTGATTATATGGATTAATGTGTTATATGAATGAGTGAGCCATCGAGGATGGTCCATTCACTGAGTCCACAAAACTCACCAAAATTACAACATGGCTTTTCAGGTTCAGAGGAGATATCCAGTTAGGCTAATTGGACTATAGCCACTGAAATTAGATATGGGCTAAGAGTTGGGATCAGTTTGCAACTGTATATGTCTTTAGTGATTTTAGTTTTTGAATTATATTTCCGCAAATAATGCGCAATGTATGTTTGTAAATTGTAAAGTGTAATAACAATTGTGGCGAGTGATGTTTGTAATTGAAATGGGCCCAAGCGACTACTGGAATTTTGATGATATGTATAATGATTGTAACTCTTGTAATTGAAAATGTTTAAGAATAAAACGGACCGAAATTGATTATTGATTTTTCGCATATGCATTTTTTTTTGAAAAATTTGTAATGAGTTCGATTGTTGAATATTCTAGCATGCCACCCTCGTAGGGTACGTACCCTGAATATCACTCGAGATGTCGGGTACTTGTCTTACGAGAGTGGGGTGCTACATCTAGTCCTAAATGCACTCTTTTGTACATCAGCCTCTGCTATCTTTAACTGACAATATCCTGACCCCAGATCTAGTTTAGTGAATGCCTGAGCTCCCTGTAACTAATCAAGTAAATGATCAATCCTCAGGATATTTGTTTTTCACTTTTACCCATTATTTTTTTTCACTGTCACCTGATTTAGCTGCCTATAATCAATACATAGCCTCAAGGTCTCATCCTTCTTTTTCATAAACAAAATTGGAGCTCCCCAAGGTGATATACTGGGTCTGATGAAACCCTTATCCAACAACTCATGCAATTGAGTATGAAGTTCCTTAAGTTCTACATGTGCTATCCTATATGGAGGAATAGATATTGGGGCGATACCTGGAACTAGATCGACAGTAAATTCTACCTCCCTATCCGGGGGTAGTCTCGGTAATTCAATGGAAAACACATCCAGGAATTCCCTGACAATGAGAATATCCTAAACTGTCTACTCAATTCGGGTACCGATCACATAGGCTAAGTAAACCTCATATCCACTTTAGATTAATCTCAAGTCATTCATCGAGGAAATCAACCTGGCTGGCACTGCTTGACTAACACCTCAAAATATTACTCTCGACTGATTAGGAGATTAAATAAATACCTTCTTAGCGTAACAGTTCATGATAGCCCTATGTGTAGTGAGCTAGTCCATACCTAGAATAAGGTCTATCTCTCTTAACTGCAATACTAAAGGGTCAGCTTTTAACTCGACCTAATCAACTCGAATAATACACCTTTTACAAATCTCCCAAATTATGATAGTACTACACATTTCAATATCTCTTTTCAAAATGCAATTTAGCTGCTAGATGAGGGGTGATAAAAGAATATGTTGATCCTGGATCTAATAATGCATATACCTCAAAATTAAAGACATATAACACACCTGCTACAACATTTGAGGAGACCTGAGCCTCCTGTCTAGTGATGGCATAGATCCTAGCCTGGGACTACGACTGGTTACTTCGTGTCTCAATTTTGGCACTAGAACCTGCAAAACTAGCTCTACCCTGCCTCTGCCTCTCAGTCTTGCTCCACTCGTTCTGCTTTACTGAACAGTCACTTCGATCACTGATCCTTCTCTCACTCTAGACTAAGCTCCTATAATGGAAGGACAATCTCTGATTGGATGCTCAAAATAGCCACAACACAGATTAGCTCCCTATATCTTCTAGCATATCTCACCATGACTTTTCCCACAATGTTCATAGCGGGGGTTTTATTGTGTTTGTCTGCCATACGACTATCCTTCTGAAGCCAGTCCTCTACCACCGGAATAAACAAAACCACCTCTCAGCCTAAACCCTGACTGTCTTGATCTTTGCTGTGATCGTGATGGTTTACTATGGCGTTTACTAAACCTTCTACCATAATCAACTTGAAATTCACCAGGCCTCTTCATTCTAAACTCCTGCCTGTATTCTCCTTGCTCATCTTTTAATAAATGTTCGATTATGATCTAAGCAGTTCTCAGCTCAAAGAAGCTGCTCAAATTAGTAATTGCTAGCCTCATCCTCATCTCCATATTTAACCCATCTTCAAACCGCCTACACTTGTCTTCTTCAGTCAGGACCATAGCCATAGCATACCCCCAACAACTCATTAAATCACACTATGTACTCAGCTATAGTGAGACTTCCCTACTTTAGATCTAAGAACTCCTTCATCTTTCTATCTAAGGAAATCTCTGGCATGTAATTCTCCTTGAAGACCCTAAAAAATTCAGACCGAACTACCAGGAACAATCTTTCACCACTAGTAAGCCGGACCTTACAGTAACAAGATGATATAATAAAACCTCTTATCAGATTCACAATCCATCTAGTCCAATATCCTTTTTGTCCTCTCTAATCAACTCTCTGCCTTAACAGGGTCTATACTTCCATAGAAGTCCATAACCCCCTGCTTCCTGAGTTTGTCATACCTCCTTTCTCTTCTCTTAGGAACTCTCTAAAGCATTGGCTCAGACTGGACCATAGGAGACTCTCTATTGGCTCTTATTGACTCGAGGTCAGCTGATTTGACGACTCGGTCTCTTATGACAGATGACCTATAAGAGATGACAATTATGATTACTATACAAATCTCTCATAATATATCGTCTAAATACTCTTATATGTCCTTAAGGATGCCAAACCATGCTCTTATACCAAAAATTTGTAACACACCACTACCATAGTGAATATGCTTGAAGATCTAGAGATTATCTGAGAAGATACCCTATGGGAATGGCACGTTAGAGCAATCACATTCCCTTATTAAGGCATCATTCATTCATAAACATGAATATAAATTGTAGCATTACATTACATAATCCACATGTTTACATTATCAACAAAATCTAAGAGTTTGCTACTATTTACAAGATGCCCTACATAAAGTGGGATGTTAAACCAAAATATCCTAGCTAGATTCTTTAGTGTTAGCTGACTGACTTTTGAGCCATTCTTGCTCCAAAACATAAGTAGTAGACTTCAACTTAGGAGTTAGATCTCCTTTGAAAACAACATTGCAATTTTGATGAGTTTATAAACTCAGTAAGTGAACCATCATAGATGTGCTCACTATATTAGCAGACAATAACACATATATAGTCCAGTTTACCAAATGTGTCATACAAATGAATAATTCACATCACATCACATACTTCATTGAGTCAAACCTTTCAATATTTCATCTCAGTTCAATGGGCATGTTAATTCAACCAGTCAATATGGCATATCCATTCAATCATTCAATAAATAAGGATGCATATGCAAATGCACATGTGACTCTACTTCATTTTATCTTTTCTGTGACCGAGCGCCTATTTAACTGTCCCGTATTTGTTGTCGATACCGGGCTCATTTCTTATACTGTCCCATACCCATTATGGATACTAGGCTCATTGATAACTAAGTCTGTGGCTCTTTGTACACATTTATAAGCTTTAAGCTCTTTTTCACCTGGGTCACTCTAATCATAATTCCTTTATCTGTTCATGCATTTCAATATAATGATATGTAACGATTCGCATATGATGCATTCAATATTTCACATTTGATATACTCAAGTCATATATCACATTCCTCAGATCTAAGTTTGGCATTCAACATTTAGTTGAGAACATATATTTCCTTATTCACATACATTTACAAAACACTTCCAATACATTCCCGAATATCAGTCTCCTCGGACCATCAAAGTCTAGAATTATTACAATCACATAAGTAGCAATTCAACAACTGAATTTTAAACAAAGCAACTAAATTATGGTGAGAGAACATCTAGGTTAACTCACAGGATGCTCTAGAATAGCTATTACCTTGGCGACCCGGCAATGTCTGGATGTGGTCGGTCATTTTGTGCTTCTATTGTCATGTAATACACACATAATTCACATATTACTAAATTGATTAATCATATAATCATTCAATCATACACATGTTTATATGTATCATGTTTAATGCATGCTTAATTGATTATCCCGGGTATGTATCCCCATACAAAGGCCTTATTGCATTCGTAATTTATCAATCTTTCACTCATCCAAATTCTCATTCATACTTCCTTCATATACTTCAATATTCATATATCCATAATCTATTAAACTCTTTATCAACTATTTAAGCAACAATCTAGGTTCATTCCTAGCCTTAATCAACACCAAATACACCAAATTGGAGTGACTTGTCCTCAATCAAGTCAAAAATTACTCAAAATTGAACTCGTCATTACAGGGCATTGCCCATAATCGTGGGGCACATGCCACAATAGTGACAAAAGTTGGTGCAGCAAGCCACGATGGTGGCGAACATGCCAAGATCGTGAAAAAACCCTAACAATCAGGCCACGATCGTGGGATAAGGGCCATGATCGTGACAAAACCAAAAATGACTGGGGCCACGATCGTGCTCTGCAGTATTTTTCCATTAATTTCACTCGACTCATTTAACCCTAAAACATGTCAAACACTTTCAATTTTCCAAATCTGACACTATTTGTGAAACCTCAATTCATGCTAATTCAACTACCATATTAACTACTTAACTCTCATCAAAAACCCTACTCATTTTGTTCTTCATCAATCATTCTATATCATCATACATGTAACCCTAACTTTTTCAAATTAAAAAACACTTCCATAACACCCATCTTTTATCATAAATTCACCATCATCTACAATTCAAATTCTAACCTAGAATCATTCATATAATAGCCTAAAACCTACCATTTTCATGCTTAAAAAATAGGAATCATTAGTCACAATCATACATATAACCCTAAGTTGTCAATTTCAGGGACACCTCAATAACACCAATTTTTCTGCATAGTTGCATCATCATTAATGCTCCAAATCTCAACTTAATTCATCTATATAATCATCCATCAAATTCCAACACAACCCATCATCATTCATACATGTATTCCATGTTAATTTAATCACCATGAATATTTCTATTATAACATGTCATAAAGATTAAAAGCACCCTATTCATCTTTTTCTTGGAGTGTACTTATTTACCCCTAAACTCCACCTTAATCAACAAGCCATCCTAGCCTTCAAAACATGCAAGGATAAAGCACACTCCAAGAAAAAGATGAAGGCACAACAAGGGGTTCAACAATAAGATGAAACCAGCAGAATTTTGGGGTAATAAGGTATACAATTTTTTTAGCAAAAACTCAAGATGTGAGGGTTATGGGTGTGTGAATCGGTAGTGAGAAGGGTAGAGAGGAAGATAACATGTAGAAAGAACAAGAGAAGATGGTCTTTAATGTTTGAAAATCGTGGGTATAGATGTGTGGAGGAGAAGGTGGACACATGTCTTGCTAAGTGTCATGCTAAGACCTAACCATATGTCTTCTACTTTAACTTCCATTTCTCACTCCATAATTAGTCCATTTGTCTCATAATCTCTAGGCTATTTTTCATCCAATTAAACCACCAATTGTCACTCTTTTAATCAAGCCATGTGTCACTCTATTAAAATGCCACGTGTCACTATTTAATAGGCCTATTCAACCCAAAATCTCATGCATCAAATTATCCTACTATTCAACATTTTTCCTATACTAGATTCACATATGACTTTATTAACCCACCAATTATAGCAATAAATTCCAAATTACTAACTATAATCCATCAAAACAAGATGCAAAACATAATCAATCCACAATTCAAGAAATCACATCATAATTATTTAAAATCTTTCATACCCCGGAATAAGTCAATTGAGTATATATACTATCTTTGCAATGTTTTTAAATTATAATTCATGTGTGTGTGTTAATATTATGCATGCAAATGAAATGCGCTTCAGTATTCTCATATGATATGATATGACTCATATGACTTCATATAGCAGTTTAATTCCTAAATTTAAAAATGGGCTATTACAATAACCGTGACTCATCATACATGATTGTGATATAGTCAATTAAATTGGGTGAGATTGTGTTTTGAAGAAATTGGTAAGTTATAATAGGTAAAATATGCTATTTAAGTGATTTTTAAAGTTAGATTTGGAAACAGAGATCAATAGGTGAGCTTATGGAAGTAAGTAGAAATATGATTAGCATATGTATTACAAGATCAAATACAAACCTCAAATTTGTTTAAACCAAATTATAGTTTTAATGTCTTATTTTCGAATTTTGAAATAAATGTCTAAGTGAAATGCATTTTGTGTAGGTAAAGGAAAGGCATCGAACGCGTGAGTATGCTTGGCGATAAGTTTGTGAAGTTGTGAGTGTATTTAATTGTTTTATATGACTAAACTAGTTGCAAAAGAATTGATGACATGTGAGTGTATTTAATTGTTTTATATGACTAAATTCTTTGCAAAATAATTGATGACATGTGAGTGTTCTTTAAATCAATTTTACGAAAACGGTTTGTTAGAGAAGTGCTCTAAAGGCAATCACTTTTAGCACTTACTGTACAAATCATTTCATGAATAATAAACGCACTTTTCATTATTTCGATGTTCATACATTTATGGAATTGTTGTTGATCTTCAATTGATTTAATGAAGTCCTTCATACAAAACAGAGCATGGAGGAAATTATAATGAGATCATGATAATGAGATTCCTATCATATGTAATTATGTTAGTATCTAAACTTTCCCTAGTCATAGGATTAATAAGATGGGATTTCATTAATCTGGATAGACTAGCGCATGTTATACTCTTTGATTAGATCAAACAGTAGATCTCAAAAGTTGTAGACATAAGTTTTTTAAAGCTAACATATGGATACGTACTAAGGATAGTAAGTACATTGGATTGACCTACTATGAGACATTCATATGCATATTCTATTCCAGTGTCAATGATAGTCTCATCATAGCAATGGTGCAAGTATCCTTTGACTTGAGGTGCTTCGGATATTGATCCTGTGCTTAGACTCCATTCATCGATGCCTTTCAAGGGTTACTCATTGGGTGATGATTAGGTACAACTTGAGGTATTTGGAGGTAATTGAGTAGCCAATAAACGATTCACCACTCTTGATAAAGGAGATGATACCCACGGCCTCTTGTCAGGGTCATTACTTGGGAGTCTTTGGCAAGAGTAGATAAGTGTCATGAAGGGAGTCTTCAATGATATATAGAGTAATGAGATTCTTAGGACAAGATCTAATAACACTTGGACTAGATGTGACGTAGTCAGTCTAGTGAGAGTTGACACTTTGACCATAATTAGAACCAAGTGGAGTATAGATGGTGAAAGGATGAATTGCATGACAACATTGCGTATGGAAGGGTTCATAATCAAACCACTAACTTTTTGGTCAATTAGGGGTCATGACGTCATGCTAGATGCCACTCTTGACTTACTTGAATTAAGTGTTAATTCAAGTGGCCAATATAACTGGAAACCTAATGGGTCACGCATATAAGAGATCCGAAGGGTGAGTAAAATGGGTCACGCATATAAGAGAGTGTTTTGGGATTGTATCGCGGATTGTATCGCAATGTGATCGTGGTAGAAAACGTTGCATAGAATGGATTAGAAACAAGTGTTGTTAGCTTCCACTAATGCATGCTATTCATAGTCATTAACTTCCCATAACTTCCATTAATGTATGCTATTCATAACAATTAACTCCCCACAACTTTCCATTAGTGATGGGAGTTATGGAAGGCCAAATGGCATAGAAAATTGAGATAATTTTTGTACATCTTGTGTAAGACACATAAAAAAAGAAAAAGAAAGGTTTTTTTTTTCTTACACACACACTTTTTCTTTCTAACTCTCTCAAGAGTTCTTGTCTTTGATAGCACAAAGAAAAAATTCTAGTCATCTCCTAGTAAGGTTTCATCCTTCTATCTTTGTGTAGACTTTCATTAGAGACGGTCTGTATTGATCGTTGTGATTTACAACAACCCAACGCAGAGAAGATTAAAGAACGAATGAGATTGTTAGAAAGGTATGTAAAAATATTACATTTCATGTTTTTTGTTTTTCTATATCTATATGTATGTGTAAATCTGATTTTTGAGGTTCTGTTTTACTTTTTGCTGTGTATATTTGATATATATTATATATGAGATGCATGATTAGAACCTAACAGTGGTATCAGAGCCATCTTGTGCCTTGTTAGATGTAGAATACATGACATGTGAAAACTGTTTTCGTGGTTGTAACAACTTAGAGTCCTATAATATTTTGTACGAAATTAGTTATAGAAAATTAGTTTTTATGATTTTCATTCACCAATCTGCTTGCAAGATGTAAATGAATGATTCGGTGTTATTGAAAATATTTTTAATGTAGTTAAAATATTTAATTTCCACTTTACAAGAACATGCATGAAATTTATCTTTCTGCTGGGCATGTGATATCTATTGGCTAAACTGATGAGGTTACACATGATTTTTGTGGAATTTGATTCTAGAAAAATTATGTGAACATATTTGGGAAGTTTTTATAACTCTGTAATTTTTGTATAATTATTAAAAATGTTTTAATAATTTTATCAATCAGTTTTCCAGATCTGGACAGTTTTTTAGAAATTGTAGGATCTGTTTTGTTTGATGTTTTTGTATGTTTATATTTCGGTTCTAGAACCTTAAAAATAATTTTATGTGATAAAAATGTGTTAATTTGAGTTTTTATGTATGCCTAAATGATTTTGCTCAAAATTTGATTTCTAGAAAAATTTTAGAATTCATATTTGTTGTTTTTGATGTCTTATCGGTGTTTCGGTGATTTTGATCCCTAAATTATTTTGATCATCATGAAATGGACTTGAGATGCTTGGAATGATGATTTGATGTTATGTAAATTTTGAGAAATTACAGAAATTAATTTTGAATCAATTTTAGTAGAACAATAGATTTTCTAGTAAGACTAGAAAAATTGGCATGTATGAAAAAATTGAAGTTGTTTAATTTTAGACATCAAATAACTATTTTAAGGTAAATTAATTTCTAGAATTAGGAATTCGTGTTAATTAGATTAATATTAATTCCAATCGAAATAACATACAATAGTAATTTTAGCCAAGTTAGTAAAAAGAAGACAATAAATCTAAGTGTTGGATTGGGTTTAGATCCAAGAGTTGGATTGGGCTTTCTGTTAGTGTAAGTCGACTTGTACATGATACAAGGCGACTTATCTTGTCACGATACCCATAATTCGACTTATGTGAGGTATTGTGAGTTTGTTAGAGTAGTGCCCTAAAGGCAATCCCTTGTACAAAGTTGTGTACAAAC
>JAOSBL010000004.1:16027350-16037697 GCA_027568915.1 Erythroxylum roraimae | reverse complement strand
CAGTTACCATTCCTGATTATTTCTTGGAGCTTTGTGTCCTCAGGGAATCGGATTAGTAGAGGTCTTGCCAGTTGATTCTCGCATAACTAACACATTGTTCAACTTTAATTTTCCATTATCCGTTCTCATTGCCATATCACCCATATAAGTTATATGCATGTGGCTACCATTAGCATCAATAGTCTTGTTAGATCCCTTATACTGTGAAAAATTATCTAAATTACTTGTAGCATTTGTCATATGGGTCGTTTCTCCAGTGTCAATAAAGAACTGTTGAATATCATCTGTCCCATTCAGATTAACAGCAGCTAGTGCTTGTGGAAGATCTTGCGGGGCTTGATAGGAATAATCAAACTTGTAAAAACATTCAAGAGCTTTATGGTTATACCTTCCACAAATTTGACATGGTTCCTTTGTTGAGCCATATGTAAGCCCGTTTTGTCCTTGCCCTAAAGTTTCATTGGTTGCAGTATTTGAGCTTTGGTTCTGACGGTGAACCAGTTGATTTTGCCAAGCTTGGTTAAATCCTCGACCTTGTGAGGTAAAGTTGTTCTTGCCCTTACCACGTCTGTGGCCATAATTGTTGTCGTCGTTACCTCGTCGAGCAATAAAGGCAATACTATGATCAACTACCTTGGAGGTCTGATCATCCACTTCTCGAATGTCATATACTTCAATAGCATTGACAAATTAAACAAAATTTGGATAAAGTGGCTTACTAAGCATTAAAGTTCTAACTATGCAGTATTTTGATCCAAGGCCTTTTGAGAGCATGAAGACTTTGTCATCGTCAGCAACAGTTTTGTGTATAGCCGCAAAGGCTATCACATAACTTCTTGAATTCTTTGAGGTACTCTTAAAGTGATCGAGTCCTCATCTTCAGATTTTGAAGCTTGTCCTTAAGCTGGAATTCCTTATCCTTTGTAGCACTCAAGAAATTCTCTTCAAGTACAACCCATATATCCTGAGTAGTTTTACATCCAACTTTCAGGAACATACATTCTTCTTTTAGATGCTAGGATCTTCTGTCCCCTATCCTATCCCCTACCCTGTCCCATTGAATCTCAGGACCCACACAAATAGATAGCTGAGATTCAATGGGACAGAGTAGGGGACAGAGGATCCGTCCCCCTTCTTTTAGTGTCCCCATAATCCAGTACTTAAAGGTGATGTCATCGTCACGCCATTCTTCATATTTGGGATTTGTTGTTTCTTTACCATCTTTGTCAATGGTAATTTTTTCAGGTGGAGAGTTTTCAATGAGATGAGTTATCTTCATTGTGTCAAAGTAATTGAGCATTTGGTTTTGCCATATAAGGTAGGTATCTAGGTTGAAGCTTAACAGAGCACATATTAATCAGATGATGAAGATTTACTAGTAACAAGGTAAGTTTTGAGGATGAGGGATTCATGATGACAGAGTTGTTGCTTAATATCTAAGCTTTTGTTTACTCTGATACCATAAAGAAAGATATAAGAAGGAGGGCGTAAAATATTATCTTCCTGCACACCCTGAACAGGTTCTACTGCTGTATTTATATAGTAAAAGTTTGTTACAAGAGAGAGGTTGAATACAACTTAGATTTTACACTATATCTAAAACAAAGATAAGATATCTAAAGCTACACTACAAATAGATCAGAGAAGATTATGCTTTTTGTTGAGAAGATTACGCTCGTTGTTGACTTGGCCAAGAGTTAAATGGATATATTAACGAGAAAGTGTTTATTAAGCAACCTCCAAGTTTTGAAGATGAAAACCATACTAATTACGTGATGAAGTTGACTAAAGCTTTGTATGGTCTAAAGTAGGCTCCTCGCGTATAATATGAGAGGTTAAGTAACTTTCTGCTTGAGAATAACTTTGAAAGAGAAAAATTAGATAAAACCTTATTTATTAAGGAAAAGGAGAACGATTTACTCATAGTTTAAATATATGTTGATGATATAATATTTGGTACAGCTAATCAGTCCTTCTGTGAAGAATTCTCAATTTTAATGCTAGGGGAGTTTTAAGTGAACTTGATGGGAGAACTATCTTTCTTTCTCAGGTTGCTAATTAGGCAAAAAAAAAAAAGTAATCTTCATTAGTTAAGACAAATACACAAAGGAACTCATCAAGAAATATCATTTTAAGAATGTAAAATCGATGGGTACTCCTATATATTTTGGAACTAAACTTGGTAAGGATGAAGAAGGCAAGGCTACGGATGAAACAAAGTATAGAGAAATGATTGGATCACTATTATATCTCACAAGTTGAAGACCAAATATTATACTTACTGTGTGTCTTTATGCACGCTTTCAATCAAATCCAAAAGAGAGCCGCCTTCAAACAGTCAAGAGGATCTTTAGCTATCTTCGTGGAACTATGGACTTTAGATTATGGTATCCAAAAACTTATTCTTTTAACATAGTTGCTATTGTGATGCAGATTATGCAAGTAATAAAGTTGACAGGAAAAGCACAAGTGGTCACTGCCAATTTCTTGAAGCATGTCCAGTTTCTTGGTCTTGAAAGAAATAAAATTGCACAGCGCTTTCTACAAATAAAGTGGAATATATAGCAACTGCCAACTATTGTGCTCAAATATGATGGATGAAGCATAAACTCCATGATTTTTCTCTAAACTTTGATCATATTCCTATACTATGTGATAATACAAGTGCAATAAATCTCTCTAAGAATCATGTGCATCATTCTAGGGCAAAGCATATAGAA
Source organism: Erythroxylum roraimae (assembly GCA_027568915.1). Taxonomy (NCBI): domain Eukaryota; kingdom Viridiplantae; phylum Streptophyta; class Magnoliopsida; order Malpighiales; family Erythroxylaceae; genus Erythroxylum; species Erythroxylum roraimae. The sequence continues at coordinate 16,034,977 of JAOSBL010000004.1, read as the reverse complement.
ATTAAACATCATTTTCTTAGAGATTATGTTTTAGAAGGAACCATTGATCTTTTGCATGTTAAAGCTAAAAATCAAGCAGCTAATATCTTTATTAAGCCACTTTCTGAATATAGATTTTGTGTGTTAAGAAAAGAGCTTGGTATGTGCAGATTATCTGATATTAACTCTTTATGAAAATTCTATGCTACTTCTCTTTGCAAATATTAATAGGCACCTTCTAATATGTTTTTAAGATAGGCTCCTCCTAGTTTAGAAGACCCCTTTTAAACTAGAAGGCTCCTCTTAGTTTAATAGTGTAACATCCCAGATCACCAGCTCACAGATATTATCCGCTTTGGGCTTTGACCTAGCCAAGCCCTCACGGTTTTGCTTGTCTCGAGGCCTTCCCAGGAGGTTACCCATCCTAGAACTACTCTCACCCAAGCATATTTAACCTCGGAGTTTTGATGGGATCCCGTACATTAGGCTATGGAAAATGCATCTATAAGGGAGAGGTATCCATACCCTTATAAGGCGTACTTCGTTCCCCTCTTCAACCGATGTGGGATCTCACACTCTCCACCCCCCTTTAGGGCCTTGCCCTCTTTGGGGTCCAACCTGGCTGGCACAACGGTTCGGGTACCGGCTCTGATATCACCTGTAACAACCCAGATCACCCGCTCACAGATATTGTCTTCTTTGGGCTTTGGCCCAGCTAAGCCCTCACGGTTTTGCTTTTTCGAGGCCTTCTCAGGAGGTCACCAATCCCAGAACTACTCTCACTCAAGCACATTTAACCTCAGAGTTCTGATGGGATCTGGTGCATTAGACTATGTAAAACGCATCTATAAGGGAGAGGTATCCATACCCTTATAAGGCGTACTTCATTCCCCTCTCCAACCAATGTGGGATCTCACAAATAGGGTATAATACACATGTCTTAAAAAGACAGTTATTAAATAGCGTCGTTTTAGCTTTTAAAACGTTAGCGTTGTTCTGACAACTATTTTTTACATCTTTGTGCGATTTTGATTTACTTCTTGATTGTTTAATTCTTTCCCCTATGCTTTTTGATAATGACAAAAGGGAAGAGTTAATGATATGCTTTCTTTTGATGATATATCTGTGATATATTTTTTCTAACTATTGAAATATTGTTGAACTGAATTTGTGAAGTTTAAATCTAGTACAAACATAGGCTCCTTTCTTTACAGGTTGTAAGAAAGGCTCCTTCTAATCATGATTGTAAGTAAGAACATATAAAGTTTACAGATATCTCTCGAATTCCTTTGTTATTATTTGAATTTTGAAAATATATTTTTGTTATTGCTTGTGGGAGAGATTGTTAGCTCAAGGTTTATTATTAATGATTTTGATAATAACTTTATAATATTTCAAATTTCAAATTGGATTTATTTCCTTGTATAGTTAACGATATAATTAGTAAAAGGAAATGATATCATAGGATTAATGATTCCTTTCTTGCAGGAACCTTTTTAACGAACTTACCTTATTAGAAATGATTCCACAATATTCTGAAGGATCTTGCTAATCACATAATTCAAACAATTAGCTCCGATGCTTTGTCAAAACTTTTCTCTTAATGTCTGAATGTTGGAAGATTCCAGTAAGATAATATCAAAGATTCGTTAGATACAAAGTCAACTTAGAATAGAAATGAAGCAACGATTAGTTGAAAACACCTTGTGCCTTAGAAAGTAAAATCACTCTATTTGAGAGAGATTGTTATTCCTTGAAAGGTTACATTAAGCAAACTCTATCTTCATTTTTGTTGAGAGCTTATAGAAGATTGTTAAATACTACGAGTGTGGAAGGTTATAGAACCTTGAAAAATATGTACTTGTGAGCTTGGAGAGGCTTATCAAAAGTTACTACTTAGAGTTTTTATAGTGAAATACTCAAGTTGGATACTTGAGGACTGGACATAGGCTTCATTATAAGCTTAACCAGTATAAATCGACTTTGTCATTCTTTATCTCTTCTTAACTTTTAAATTTTCGTATTATAGTGTTTGTGTTTTCAATTTGTAAAGAGGCTCTTTTAGTTTTATAATAAGCTCCTTCTATTTTAATATCGCAATAGGTTCCTTTCATTTTTGAAAGTTAATAGAATCCTTTCGTTTTTCAAACAATAACAGGCTACCTTTCGTTCTTTAAACGATTAACAGGCTCCTTTCATTTTAAACGTTAAAAGGATCCTTTCGAAAGTTAATAGGCCCTTTTTATCCATAGACTCATTTTGTTTAGCAGGCTCTTATTGAATTGATAGTGCCTTGCAATTTTTTTACGCATAATTCACCCCCTCTTGCATAGTTTTTCTTTATTAAACAATGCCAAATTTGGTGGAGTTATCGCCTACACCCAAAATTAGATCCCACCTTATTGTAATAAAAAAAATGTAATATAGGATAGTAGGAGTCGATTCCACGAGAAATTATAGTTTGTTAATTGTTACAAAAGAAAATATTCAATAAAGTAGAGGGCTTATGATAATATGAAATTTAATGACAAAGAAAATAATAAATGAGAATTATCGATAAAAGAAACCTTGGTTTATAGTTGTTTATGTCTTTTTAAACTATGATTGATTATCGTTAAACAAATAATTATTTCATTAATCATATATTCAATGTGATATTAAATATATGTCTTTCTTTATGATTAGTTAATTGAAAATATGTAATTCAATTATTCTTTATTGTTTAACAACCTTTAGATATAACCTAAAATTTAATTAAATAATAGCTTTAAGAAAATAAAAAACATTAAAGCAAGATAATACAGCGTACGTAGTTGCATTAGCTAAATGCTTTTCCTAAAAGTAATAATTTCTTATGTAATAAATTAAAACTTCTAGCTGCGATAAATAATTAAATAATTAAACTTTTATGTATGCAATATTTAATCTAGCAAATGACCATTTCAATCAATAAACTAATTGTGGATATTAGAAATTCATTAAAGATAATCATGAAACAAAGAAAAAAAACAATGCAATACAAGAATAAATGAAACACTTTCACAATAAGACTCAATTCCGAGTGTTAGGCGATAGGCGAGCGATAAACACGACAGTGATAGGCGAGCGCTGTAGAAGGCAGCAACGATAGCGTTAGGCAAGTGAAATCCCTACCCAAAACCTACCTCAAAACTAAAATTCCAACCCTAATCTCCCAGCACCCTTGCCTCCTACTCCTGTCCCCAAACCCCCCTCTTCAAATCAACCCTCCCAAAGAACCCTAGACGTTGACGCCTGTGGCCTATTACAAAAACCAAATGCAGCAAACCCAACTGTTCAGGGCTTACCCAAAACGTGGAAAGATGTTATTGCAAATGGGGCAAACACTTCGACTGACGCAGCGCTTACCTATTACCCGCTGGAGACCAAGGAAAACCAAATCTTTGTTATACCCCCTTTGGAGCTGGCGAAACAAGGAGCTGCCAATTTTCGGTTAGCACTTATTGGCTTCTTCATAGGTAAGAGACCAGCCTTCCCAGTAGTTCAACGTGCTTTGAATAAATCCTGGACTGAGTTTGGGTTGAAACAAATTTTGATTACAAGTTTTGATAATTTTCTGTTTAAGTTTGAATCTTAAATAGGAGTGATGTCAGTTCTGGAGAAGGGACCTTGGCACATCCAAGGTAAACCCCTATTTCTGAAGAAATGGAGTTTGAATGGAGGAGAACAGGAGGTTATGCAAAAAGCTCCAGTGTGGGCAAAATTTTTTAATATTCCTATTGAGTACTGGACCAACGAAGGTCTGGGTCATATTGTGAGTGCGGTTGGGCACCCACTATTAATGGATTCTCCAATTGCTTGGATGGCACGGATAGTGTATGCTAGGATGTATGTTGAAATGGACCTTAAAACTCATTGGCCTACTTCATTTCAACTAGCAACATATACTGAGGATGGTGAGAGATCATTTAAAGAAGTTAGAATTGAATATGAATGGAAACCTGAGCTGGTCACTCAGAAAAAAGAATGGGCACCGACAGGGAGGGTTTTTAAGACTGGAAAGTACCATGAATTGGGCCAAGGAAAAGAGGCACTAACAATTAACCAAGGGCAGCAAGGTGAGGAGTTAACATCTACAAGCCAACCCGCCTAGAAGGACAAGGAGGCATCTGACTCCCCAGTCAAAGGCTTAGGCCCATTGTTGATGGAACATATAGTTGGAATGAATAAGTTGATGGAACAGTTCTCCACTACTGTTGGCAGCCTAAATACACATGGTCAGACAAAGCTAGACCACGAAGCTCCAGATGGAAACCTTGAGGATCCACAGGTCAATGCCATAAGTCAAGTAGGTACAAACTCTTTCTCTCCTTTATCTGAATTGATTCCTGACAGTCCTGGAATTGAAGGAGGGGGGGTAGAGTGGGACTCTACTTTGAGAAAAGGTCGAAAACCTAGGGAAAAGCAAAAGTAGGTATTGCTTTAGTTTGGAATAAATGGATTTAGTCTTTTGGAATATTATGGGGCTTAATAACCCCAAAAAACAATTAGCTTTACGAGCTTGGATTAAGAGAGTGTCAGTGGATTTTGTGTGCATACTAGAATCGAGGATTAGGTCCCCCTCCTTTTTGAATACTACTTGCTCCTCTTTGTTCCCTAGGTGGCCTTTTTATAGCAATATAGACAATGCCTCAAATGCCAGAATAGTGCTAGCTTTGGACTGAATCATTACCATTGTCAAATCCTGAGATCTACTGATCAGTTAGTGTATGTTGAGTTGTTTCCTAGGAAAAATTCCCTTCCTTTCCTAGTGACTTGTTTCTATGGGTCCAATAACCTTAACCACAGGAAGAACCTCTGGAATGACTTGTCTACTCTTAGACCTCACCTCTCCTCCACGCCTTGGATGATTGCGAGTGACTTTAATGCCATCCTATACCCACACGAGGCAGAACCTATTAGTCCCTCAGCTCTCCAAAGTATGAGTGACTTTCGACCTTAGGTTGATGGTAATGCTCTGTATGACCTCAACTCAAGTGGTCCTTGTTTCACTTGGAACAATAAACAAAGTGGGGATAATTTTGTGGCTAGGAAGCTAGATAGGACCCTTATAAATTCTGCTTAGAGCTCTAATTTTTCTAGAGCTTATAGTGTCATTCACTATCTGAACATATCAGATCACTCCACCTTAGAGGTCAAGTTTGGTAACCCCTTTTAGAAACGAGCTTCTCCTTTTAGGTTATCTAACTTCCTTTCCTCTCAACCTAATTTTCTTCAACTTGTGGAGGAAGCCTGGACTTCTCAGATTCGAGGATCCCCTATGTTTTGTGTAGTGTCTAAACTTAAGATGGTAAAAAAAGCTCTCAAAGTTTTTAATTCAAGACAAGTGGGAGATGTTAATGAGAAAGTTAGAATCTGTCAGGATACTCTTAATGTCATTCAAGATAAACTGAGGCTTTTACCTAAGTCGACTGAGTTACTTGCTTAAGAATCTGAAGCCATCCATGTAACAGCCCAGACCACCCGCTTGCAGATATTGTCTGCTTTGGGCCTAACTCGCACGGTTTTGCTTTCCGTAGGACTTCCCAGGAGGTCACCTATCCTGGTACTTCTCTGGCCCTAGCACGTTTAACCTCAGAGTTCTGATGGGATCCGAGACGTTAGGGTAAGGAAAACGCATTTGCAAGGGGAAGGCATCCACACCCTTATAAGAGGTGCTTCGTTCTCCTTCCCAACCAATGTGGGAGAGCTACAATCCGACTCTTTCCCCCTAGGAGGCCCAGCGTCTCCGCTGGCACACCAGTCCGGGTATTGGCTCTGATACCAATTGTAACAGCCCAGATCACTCGCTTGCAGATATTGTCCGCTTTGGGCCTAACCTGCACCACACCCTTATAAGAGGTGCTTTGTTCTCTTTCTCAACCAATGTGGGAGAGCTACAATTCGCCTCTATCCATTTAGGAGCAAGTATGGGCACTATAAATTCCTAGTGATGTCGTTTGGGCTAACTAATGCCCCAGCAGCTTTTATGGCCTTGATGAATAAGGTGTTTCAGCCTACCTGGATCGATTTGTGATTGTGTTTATTAATGATATCTTGGTGTATTCGAAGAGCAAAATGGAACATGCTGAGCATCTGAGAGTCATTTTATAGATCATGAGATAGAAGCAGTTGTATGCCAAATTCAGTAAGTGTGATTTTTGGTTGGATCAGGTTGTATTTCTGGGACATATAGTGACTGGAGATGGCATACAGGTAAATTCAAAGAAGATAGAGGCAGTGATGAATTGGGAAGCTCCAAGAAATGTGTCAGAGATCTGAAGCTTCCTAGGATTGGCTGGATATTATCGGAGGTTTGTTAAGGGGTTTTCTTTGATCTCGGCCCCTCTGACAAAACTTCTGAGGAAGAATGTAGTGTTAAGATGGAATGAGGAGTGCCAGAAGAGCTTTAAGGAGCTAAAACATCGGTTGACTACTGCATCGGTATTGACTATTCCATTGGGGACTGGAGGATATGTGGTGTATAGTGATGCTTTGCATCAAGGATTAGGGTGTGTACTGATGCAACATGGCAAGGTGATTGCTTATGCATCGAGATAATTAAGGTCTCACGAGATCAACTATCCAGTACATGATTTAGAGCTAGCTGTAGTTGTCTTTGCTCTAAAGATTTGGAGACATTATTTATATGGAGAGACTTTCCAGATATTCACTGATCATAAAAGTCCGAGGTGTTTGCTAAGTCAGAGGGAGTTGAACTTGAGGCAGAGGAGATGGATTAAACTACTGAAAGATTATGACTGCACTATTAAGTACCACTCAGGGAAAGTTAATATGGTGGCAGATGCTTTAAGCAAGAAGTCTCACATCAGTGTAGCTCAGATTCAGTTATCGAGGTTACCAAATTTGATTCACTTGAGAGCTCTGAATGTGGAGTTGAATCTGGAGCAGGATAGGTCCTTGATTGCTACATTGAAGTTGAGACCAATGCTACATGACAGAATAAAAAGAGTACAAAGTAAAGATCTTGATATGGTCAAGCTTATGGAGAAAGTAAAGATGAATTTGGATTCCGAGTTTGAGTTAAGGGATGAGACATTGTGGTTGAGACAGAGGCTATGTGTGCCTAATGTGGATGATTTGAGGAAGGAGATACTTGAGGAAGCTCATATGGCCACCAATGCTATACATCCTGGTACTGACAAGATGTATAACACATTGAAGCAGCATTTCTGGTGGCCTGGAATGAAGAAGCAGGTGGTAGAGTATGTATCTAGGTATATGACTTGCCAGCAAGTTAAAGCTGAGCACCAGGCTCCAGTAGGGAAATTACATTCGTTGCCCATTTTGAAGTGGAAATGGGAACGGATTACTATGGACTTCATCATGGGTTTGCCAAAGACTCTAAGGCAGCATGATGCTATATGGGTCATAGTGGACCGGTTGACTAAGTTGGCCCATTTCTTACCAATGAGAGAGAATAATTCACTTGATCAGTTGGCTCGAAAATATGTGGATGAGGTGGTGAGACTGCACGGAGTTCCAGTGTCCATAGTATCGGACAGGGATCCTAGAGTTATTTCGAGGTTTTTGAGGAGTTTGCAGTCTGCTATGGGTACTAAGTTGAACTTCAGTACAACATTTCATCCTCAGACAGATGGACAAAGTG
>JAOSBL010000004.1:15931695-15942087 GCA_027568915.1 Erythroxylum roraimae | reverse complement strand
ACATTTTTTACAATTTAGAACTGGAACAAAGATTGAAATAACTAAAGCTTCAAATTGTCTTTGCGTGAACTCCACAATATTCAAAACTTCATCTCCATATCATTTGCATTATTATCATCCTATAAGAAAATAAAATATGATGAAAAATGTGAGGACGAAGGAGTAAAGTGGGGATTTTAAATATGTGTCTTCTCAAAAAATATTAATATTTTATTATATTTAACTATAAATATTCAATAAAAAACAGAAAAATGGAGTTAATAAAAAATGGGTAGGATATGGGCATCTATCAGTTGGGGTTATCACTAGACCCATATTTAAATCTATATTCACATCTATTTTTCAGCATCCATTTAAAATATATTTTTTAGCCTCCATGTCCATTTTTTCGGATTAAGTAGTGCAGATATTAATCAGGTTAAAAACACACTGCTATCCCTACTTGTAGCAAGCATTATCTTCTCTTGTTTGACAATTGGAGCAAAAGTGGTCCGACACCTGAGCTCCAGTAACACCATTAAGTGTTAATTAACATTCCAAGCGGGGCAAAGTGAATGAGGCGATCAATGGAGACAACTGAGTCAATTTCCCATAGGTAATGTCATAATATTCTACCAAGTTATATACCAAACAAACTGAGAGAAGACATACAGATGGTCCATGCATAGCGCAGGGATTTTTACAAACAGCTCATTTAAAGCGTGCCTATGCTAAGAGAGAGAAGTTTGAGTAGTGGAAGATTGCATGGGATAAGAACTTGCCTCCCAGAATATCTTTCCACTTATGGTTGATGTTCCATGGTCAAACTCCATTTCCTAAACATAGTCAACAGATGCAGTACCTGTAGGGTAAAGTAAGAACGGAGCATTTATTTTTCAAATGCGAATAGTCAAGGGTGATATGGAGTCGACTTCTGAGGAAGCTGCAGGTGGGACTCATTGATACGAAGTGGAGAAGCTCCATCAACTGGCTCAAAAACGTTAACACTGATCGTGGACAAGATTGTTATGCTATTGACTTTTGGATCGACACTATGTAATACATGGAAGGAAAGTAACAGGAGAGTATTTAGAGGAAAAGAAAAAGCGATCGAAGAGCTAAGGGGTGAGATTATAAAATGGACCAGGAACAATGCATGTTAAACAACAAAACAATGAGTTGCAGGGAGGAGCTGGCCGCTGCATGTAGATTTTAAGTTTCTAAGATACCAGTTTCAAGGTAGCGTTGTAGCTCGAATGTAACCCGACACACAATGGGTTGTGGCCTTTTCTAAGGCATGTATTGGCAACCGTCCTTGTACAATTTTTGAAAAGTTCTAATACAATTTCTTTAACTTAAAAGAAATTTTAAAAAATCATATAATTCACTACTGAGATATGGAATATAAATGCTGAAAGTAAGCCCTAGTCTTCGGCCAATGGAATGGTGACTACCAGATAACAAAAAGACAAGGTAAAATTAAAGCTTACAACTTTTAATGTAAATGTAAGTCTAGCCAATGTAAGAATTCCTTATCAGCAGGAGCCAAAAACCATACTTCAATAAGAGCTCAGAGATTTCATCTACAAATAAAAACCCACTCTCAAGACTCTTCCTTGCTTAGTTCACAAACGGCTCTTTGAGCATATAATTGCTTTTCATGAGCTTCTTTTGCGGCGAGGGCTTCCTCATCAAGTACCTGTATAGGAGACCACTCTGGCAATTTGAACCAGCCACCTTCCTTCTCTCTGTACCCCAGTATATCTTCTTTTATTCTCATCAGTTTAGCTCTTAGTCTAATAATAGCAAAATCCACCGTTGTTCCCACAACGGCGAAAATGATCGAATATCGGAAGGCACCGAATTGACCACCTAAAACGTAAATGAACAAGAGGAGAATGAAAATGAAGCTGTGGAAAGGTAGACGTGAAACCTCCCAAATGTAGGAATAATAGGTGGTTCAACCTATTAAATTGAGAAGCAGACAAAATTATCAGAAGATCACTATTAACAAGCCTTTCATACTTGAACAACACATTCATGATTTGTTTCCAGCCAAAGAAACATTTGATAATGGATAATGAAGCTAATCATCCAATTCCATCACTGATTTGTGATTAAAATGAGAACCTATCAGAAAATATTGTTCTACCTTTACCTTCACACTGAGGTAGAATTGTCATTCCAAAATTAGATGATATATTCAAGCTCCACCATGGTAAAATTGGAATGTTTGTCAGACTCCACTCAGGAGGAAATAGGAGATAACAGAAAGACTCAAGGTAGTAAAACCTCCTTGCTGTGGACAGCAATATTATTGAATTGCAGTAAATAATTTCGTTGAAAAGCTTACATAGCCCACAAATCAGTGAAAGCCAGTGACTGAGCTAAGCTGCCCAATATGTCATCTCAAGAATGAATACTATTTGCAAATACAGAAAAGTATACACAAACTAAGAACGCATATGAGATTCAGAAATACAAATTCAACTCTACCTTGAAGTCTTCCAAGAAGTGCACCAGTACCAAACCCTGCAACAGCAGAATTCATGAGATCGTCAGGATCTGATCTTCGATTTACTCTCACAAATTCTCGTGCCCCTGCCAAATCAGAGGAGTCAGTACTGATATGGAAAAACAAAGGATTGTCGAGAAAGAAATAAGTTTTGTACCAAGACCGATAGTTGTTTAAAATGACCATCAGCATACTACTAAGTGAGATATTGCATATTAACTGGACTTTCTAAACCATATCTCCGGAGGATTGTCAACAAATAACAGGAGAATGCTTCTTGTCAACAAATAACAGGAAAACGCTTCTCCACTGATAAATATCAGGCCTTGTGTACCATGTAACCTTACATGTTTCAAGGAGCAAGATATAAATCCCGTGGGTGTGACGTTTACATATATGAGCCTTTATGGCTGAGACATGTAATACTCAGATTGCTCTCTCTGCTCTTTCTGAAGCATTCCTGTTTATCTCCCACTTTCACCTATTATAGAAGAAATATGCAACACTAATGCGACTTGAACAATTATAAGTGCAACCCCATTTACAAACTCTCTCAGTCAAGCACACCAATGAGGCATTTAGTAGTAATACTTGAAAACTTGAGTTGTCAAGTTGGTTGGAAAGAGTTTTACACAGCTATAGCCACTCTATCCACACATTTAGGTAGAATCACAACAAGTAGACTATTATTCCAAGTTGATCTGTAAACAGACAAAAGGGTAAATCAACCTAAACAAAATAGACAGGGACAAATAAACAAGAAAAGATGATACAATCAAACAGAGATAAATACCGCAATAACACGCAGTGATGATTGCAGAATTAGTGGCATAAGTAGCAGAAATGTGAGGAAGTCCATGCACTATCCGATGCTTAGACACAAGCCCAACGCCTCCCCCAGCAAACCCTGAACAAATAAAAGAAAAAGTGTGCTAATCGAATGGAGAGAAAAAGAAAAAGAAGAGAAGGGGGAAAGACCTGCGAGGAGAGTGGGGAAGAATATGCGCTCTTTCCAGTTGGCAGAAGACGACGGAGGCGGTGGAGACGTTGAATCAGCATCTAGAGGCTTGGAATTCATGGCTTCCAATCGACAAGTGGGAAAAATCTCAGCTACTGCTACTACTGCTAACTATCAACTTAACCTGTTTGCAGGAGTGAGTTGCGTTGTCCTCTCCGGGGAGTTGGAATTAGAAAATAGAAATTGCCTGGGCTTCTCTTGTTTAGCTTAACAGAGTCCAGTCCACAATATATTTGAGAACATTCATTCTTTCTGCACAAGAGCTTGTTTTAATTTTTAATTTTTAAATTCAGTAAAAATTATGAAAACTATAATAAGTAATTTAATATCAACAAAATATATATTATTTAATGTATTAATTATTAATGAAAATATGAATAATTTAGTTTAATATTATATATTTAATTAAATAAATTACTGATAAATATAATTAATTTTAAAATTTATGATTTAATAATTAAAATAAATATTAGTTTATAAATGAAAATATTATTTATTTTAATATAATAAAACAATTTTTATTAAGAAAAATTTTATAAGAGAATCAAATATATTTATTTAATTAAAAATAATTATCTACTGTATTGCGTTAACAACCAAACAATATTTTATTTTATTTTTAAAAACTAAAATTACTATAGAAAGTCATTTATAAATAAATAAAAATCAGCGGAAAAAGAAGATTCTTAATTATTATTGGACAAAATGTAGAGATATTACACGTTTAACGAGTTTGGGAATGACGGTAAGGTAGTTGGTACCCTAGGACTTGGTGCAAAATGTATAGAAATTTAGGCATGAGATTCTCTGTTTCAAAAAATATGTACCTATTCTGTCCCATTAGATCCAAGCCCTCTATTTATGTAGATCTCACATAAATAAAAAGTTTGGATGTAATAAGACAGAATAGGTACACATTTTTTGGATCAGAGGATCTGTGCTCATAAATTACATGCGTTTAGCAAAGCAATTTTGATACGGTCGTTGGTGGTGGTACCCTAGGACTAGGAGTGCATCTAAATCTAATCATGGCATTCATTATTTTCAGTTAAATAACTGTCAAGATCTCTCTCGCCAAGTCTAATCTAATATGGCACTTCCTGAATGCCAAAAAAGAAAAGAAATAAAAATAGTAATGGAATTTGGATCACGAGTCTGATGAATCTGCTTCCATATCTTCTGAATCTGACCCATCAGCTTCCTGCTTGACATCCAAGTCGTCTGATCTCTTTTGAGTCCCTCCTCCAGTCCTTCTCTTGTGCTCTGTCATAATAATAATAATAATCATTCAAGTTAGCATATCATGGCGTATGACACATTGTTAAGAAAAACCAGACCTGCAATTTACTTTTGTTATTAATCGCACTGCGAGAATAGCCAAGAATTCTTCCCATCTGAATTTCCTCAGCTCTTCCTTCTCCTCTTCTGAGAGCTCAAAGTTTGGTTCCCTCCCACACATAAAAGCTGCCCTGAAGATACAAGAAGAACGTTAAGATGACCCTTCAAGATTTTTAATCAACATAATGTCCAAGTGCATTTCCAGTTTTATCAAAAGTATGTAAATGTACAACTAATTTTCATATTCCTCCCGTTGAACATTCTTAAAATCCAAACTCTAGTCTTTGACATTTCTTGTTCCCATATTCCTGCATGTTCATATTGCTTTCTAGTCCAGGCTCATGTGAATCAGGTATGCCACATTCAACTAGACAATGATATCCAAATTTGAATCGCAGAATTTGGAATCCTGAGACTGTTACCAACCAAATATTTGCTGGCTTTCTACTTATTGCATCCATAACTAGGACCTTAGAGCATCTCTATTCAAGCCTGTGAGCTATGTAAATTGCCACATAAGAGTCAAAAAATGGGGAAAAACAAGAAGCCTATAGATTGCTTTTAGATTATAAAACCATCATACCACATTAATTATTTTAATAGGAAAGGTATCTGTATAACAAGATCTATAATTCATCTTATCAAGAACCAAAAGTAGTTGATTGAACATACTAGAAAGTCACTTATAGTTCTGTCTATAGTTCTGATTAGATTCTCAAGTCATTGACAATTTGTATCCCTCACCAGAAAGAACGTTTAGAAAGAGATGAAAGGAGATAGAAGCAAAGGGGAAAAAAAAAATACGGCTGATAAAGGATTATAAAGAGAATAATCTGGAAAGAAAATTACAAAAATTACAGCTGACATAGATCATAAACACTACTTTTCTCATTACAAAGACGGATCGATGAGCAACAGGAGAACAATGACCAGAAAGTTAATTTCAAATTATTGTGCATATAGGTGCTTAAGCAAGCAGTGAAATGATTCGATCGTATTCCACTTTTCCAATTTTTATTGTCTCACGTGCTTCTGCTAATAAGTACTATGGTATAAAGCAACTAAATTGTGGACTGTTACCTGTCATATAAATGAGCAGCCTCTTCCTGTGAACTAACAGTACCCAGGTGGATCTGCTTCTTATCAACTTTAATTGCGGCCTGCCATTTCATATTTTTGAAATAAACACCTCGCATTAAGCATGGTTCTTGGTTTTGCACATGCTTCCTCCTATGTCGTTTTCTGCGTTTAATTGGTTGCCCTGCAAAGAATTACCATGGTGGCAAAAAATTAAAATTGAAGCCTAGAAAATAGAGTTAATGCATCTCCATGCCAGTAATTATCTACCAAAACAAAACAACTACTTTTTTCCTGGATATATAACCTTCATTTTTATTGTTACAAGGACAAGAATGAAATAATATCACAAACTGCTTTCTCCCGTATCAATATGAAACATGTCTTAACTTTAAAAATATAAACAAGCGAAATCACAGATCAAAATATTCATTTTGTGCAGCAAGAACATTGACTTTGAACTGAAGCATTTATTTCAATCCTTGAATAAATTAAGATCATAGTATAAAGTCAATGTATTCGTCTTTTGTTAGTTTATGCAATTAAGAAGCAGCCCCCAGTCATACAAATCATACAATGCAGTTTCTTATCAATTTTCTCATGATTAACTTACATTACCTTTTTCCATTATTGCTAGCTTCCAAGGTCAAACTCTAGTCTTTTGGTATGATAATAACATTTTTTCATACTGTCACTACAACCTTTGCAAGAAAAGTTCCTTCATGAAAAACTAAGCATTGATTTATTGTCAAAAGTATACAACTGCATAGTTTTGCACCGCCTAAAACATTAAACTCAAACAAGGGACATATTTACACTATACTTAACAAACCTGGATATGGTTGAGAATGCTGCTCTTTTATTGAACCAAATTTAGACACACTTGAGGAACCAGCTCCTAGCTTGGCAGGGGTTCCCTGCTAGAACCAATGAACCAATTATTATAAATGAAAACGACAAATCATGGAACAATGTAGAGTTACAACTAAAGAGTATTGTTTAAGTGAAACTCAGTTTGTATTGAGAATGAGCAAATGGCAATTGAATATCATATCCAACAATAACATGCCTTTTGCAAACAACCACCGAAGATATGGAAGGAAAGTTATACCAAAATAATCTCATAATCCCTTTCTCAACAATCAGAGAAATACACTTAGCATATGGCTGTGTTACCTTTTCTGTCAAAGCTAGACAAGTTGGAGATACAATCAACGGCTTTGACAAATTAACAACCTTTTATATTCCAATTGTGTCAAGAAATATAAATCTTAGTGCTTTTGACAATGATGATTAAAACCATGATAGATCACCATGCCTAACCGCACTATTGTGCCAAGTGGAGTTTTGCAACTTATAAAACATGTCTTGAATGGTATGTATCACACAGGGTCCATTCACGCGATTAGATGAAATAAGCAGTAGCATACCTTAGTAATACGATCCTGATCATTCTATCAAGACAAGTTTGATTAAAAAACAGACTCAAAATACAAAAGAAGGATATGAATTGCATACTCAGAAAAGATGGCATAAGACTAATAAGATTCTAAAGTTGACCGCCACTAACAATCTTAGATAAGATCACCGGTTATTAAAGAACCTAAAATAAGAGTTTCTCTGATCAATGAAGAAAAATCTCTCCAAGTGTTTTTGACTAATCAATAATATCAATCTCCCCTGTTTAGAAGCTTTTGTAGCTTGAATAAGTGTGTGATTCCCATTACTTAGGTATTAACTTTTGCTAAGCAAGAGCATATCAAAAATCACAGAGCTCAATGTTTCTTTATGCCAATTAAAATAAGGTTCATGTAAAAAAGGCAAGAGTTTGATGACATTGTTGCAATGCTAGAATTAGGAAAAATCACAATGATATTACTCTTATGAAAGAGCCCATAAAAACACGAAGTTTACTTTAATTGAAATGATATCAAAGTTGAACAATTTATAGGAAGCAAGATTGAGAAACAAGTTAAGGTAAGACATAATGTTACCTCCTTTGGGTGGTTGGCATCATCTATTGGCAGGGGATGCACACTAACAGACTTGGCATTCTGGGTGGCACTTACCACAGCAGTTCCACTCTCAGGAAAACGAGGGAGTGGAGTCAAGAAAGAATTTCTCCCTGCATGGAGGTCCGGTAATTTTGGTAACTCAGGTCACGTTCACGTCTTCTCAAGGATGTAACAGTAAAATAGAAGTGGAAACAGGATGTATGGCATCGATTGTTTAAAACTTTCTTCAAAGTTTATTCCAACTCTGTAATAAAATTGTATAAAGCACAATACAAGTGGAACTCACCAGCACATAGTCCCAAAAGTTTCCTCCTCCTTAAACTGACCATCAGTAATTGTATAACTTTGTATCAATTTGCAATCACTTGGATAATGCCCCTCAGCTATGACCTTGTGCCTGGAATAGACAAACAGAAAGCAAGTTTCTTATAATTACAGTGACAAAATTGATACAAGTGAGAATAGAAGTAAAGGACTCTGCACTCCCGAAGTGATCCGTTGAAAGCAGCATACAAAGAATGTCAAAAGGGAGATACCAACGATAAGAAAACACGAATTTCAGTCTGAGAGGTTAAAACAAAGTTCAAGGCTTCCGAGGTTTATAAACAATTAAATTCCGAGAAGCAAAAAACAGAACGTGTTGGCTGGTTAAAAGATCACCAAGCTCATGATGAAAAATAAAATACATCGCTAAAAGCAAGCGGTTGGGAATCTTCATTGCCCAACTTGAGCTGTCAGCGCAAAACTCACCCCTAGAGCGCAAAAGCAATAAGGGAACCTAATTACTGCCCTTCAGAGGTTTACCAAAACAAATCGTTGAGAACAGCAAAACATACCAAGGTCGATTATAGAACACAATGTACGTACTTAACTTATTCCCGCCTCCAATCACAGAATGCGTACATCAACTGGGAACACGACTCAGTTGTTTCTGTTCCGAGACTCATTCAAACAACAGAAGCTAATCGAATTTTAATAAAGAGTGAAAAGGTGGCAAAAGGGCCGGTCAGGGACAGAACTTGAAAGCAAGTACAAGAAACTATCGTGACTTCCTAAACTGGAAAGCAAAACAGAAATCCAGAGCAGTCATCGTACTAAACGAGACTAAGATTCTACAGAGTAGTTCATAGAAAACCAGTTAAAGCACAACCAAAAACTCTTAGTCAAGATGAATTTTCAATTCTCTCTCCGTGGAAACAAAGTCAACTCCTACCAACCTACCACCTTTCAGGGAAGAAAATACACAAACCAAAAGACAAAAACCCATTCACCAGAAAAAAGAGAGAGACAAAGACTTATCTAAGAAAAACCAACACAACAAACCCACAAAAGCCCAACAACACTGGAAGCCCATCAAAGAATGACAAGAAGACAGCAACTCAGACCATGTACTGGTAAACGAGAGGCGACCAGCGAGAACGAAAGAAGATAAGGTCCGGGATTTTGTTTACCTCGGATAAAAAGAAAAAGTAGTGGTAGAAGGTGGTGGTGGCGATGGTGGTTGTTATGAGAACTGAGAAGCGTAGAAACCGATGTGAGAATCAGAGAAACTTGAGGTTTTCTAAAATCTGAAAAGAAAATACACAGGGGGGTCGTTAAAAGATTTTAGGAAGAGAAGGTGGTGTGACATACATGTGGATATATATGTATATATGTGTGTGTATAGTTGTAGGTGGTGCTCATGCATCTACCACCTTTTGTTATTTTGGTTTTTGGTGTGTGACCAAAGTCTTTCTTACGAGGAGGACGGGGGGGGGGGGGAGGAGGTCGTGGTGGCGGTGGTTCATGTGGTATTTGATGTTTTAATTGCTAAATAGATAAGAAGAATTTTTTTTTCTCTTTTTTTTTTTGAAAAAATGATATAATTAAAACGACGAGATTGGCAAAACATATTGGCTTCTTCTTCCTTATCACTAGCTTACGCTCTGACCCGAGTAGTACGAGGCACGTGAAATCTCATGTGAATCAGCAAGGACCACTTTGCAAGGCCTGAGTGACCGATAGCGAAGTAGTACCGTGAGAGAAGGGTGAAAAGAACCCGAACATTTGGCAATCTCAGATGGGTCGATATCAATGGTGTCTCATTATTTTGATAAATCATTTTTTCGGACAGAAGAAGATCCATGGACCGACCCCATCGACTCCACCCCGTAGGAACTATGAAATCACCCCAAAGAAGCCCTCAGCATCTAGGGGTCGCGGACCGACCATAAAACCCTATTCAATAAGTGGAATGCATTAACTGTCTGCACTCAGGTTGGGCAGTAAGGGTTTTGCATCTATTTGATTTATGTTGATTCTACTTAATCTGAAATAGTCGAAAGTTAAGTGAATTACGGGGAGTAAAATAAAAAAATATGTTGATTCGGTCCCAGCACAGGTTTAGGTTCGGCCTCAATGGGAAAATAAAATGGAGCACCTAACAACGTATCTTCACAGACCAAGAACTA